>VYZV01021174.1:228942-243049 GCA_013401275.1 Pandion haliaetus
CTTGCGGGAGTACTTCAGCCAGTTCGGCGAGGTGAAGGAGTGCCTGGTGATGCGGTACCCGCTGACAAAGAGATCCAGGTGAGAGGCCGGGCCCGCGCCTCCCTTCGCCCCCGCCGCGGCCCGGCCGCCACTTTAACCAACTTTCTCTCTTCTCTCCGCATCCCCTCTCCTGCCCGGGCTGTGGGGCTCAGGGGCTTCGGGTTCGTCACGTTCATGGACCAGGCTGGCGTCGACAAGGTCCTGGCCCAATCCAGACATGAACTGGACTCCAAGACGGTGAGATGACTTCTCTCATCTCAGGGGTGCATTTGCCGGCGGAGCGGCTGTGCTCGGAGCAGCCGTCGATTGCGGTGTTTGATTTCCAGTTAGAGGTTGTAAACTATCGATTCCTGATGCGGATCAATCGGCCCCTTCTCCGCCCCTCTCACCGGCGGGTAGCCTAGCTGCTGCCCGAGCACGGGGCTCGCCGTCGACCCGGGGCCGACGTCCTGGCATGGGTCTGCAGATCCCAGTGATGGTTTTCCTCCTGCCCATCGGTCATAATGTTCCTCCGAGGAGTGACCGTGGCCCTCTCGGAGCTGGGACACCTGAGCACGTTTGGGGCAAGGATTCGCCCCGGGAAATGGATGCGGCTGCGTTTGGGGAGAGGGGAGCCGCCCCTCCCCCCCCGCCCCCGTGGTGCTGAGCACCGCTCCTTCCCCAGGGGTGCTGTTGCCCAGCACCCAGGCCCCGCTTCCCCTGGCCACGGTGGCCTGTGCTTTCCCCTCGGCAGAGAGCCTTCGTGCTGCGTGCCCCAGAGACTCTCCCATAGTTTCCCTGGGCGAACTTTTTGTAATGGTCACGGAGGTTCAAGACTTTATTGTCTCTGAGCATGGCCACTGCCTGGCCATGTGGGCCACCACCGGCCTCTCGGAGCAGCTGCGGGTCCGGCCCTCACTCTGCAAATGGGGACTGATTAGGAGCTGTGGCTGAGCCAGCAGAAGGATTTCGGTGGCTCCCTGGCTTGGTGTCGTATCGTGCCCGGTCCTGTCTTGCAAATCTGTGGTGCTCGGGAGATGTGCAGGCTGTTTGGGGGGTGGGGGTGAGGTGTCTGAGTGGGAGGTCCCTTCTCTTTAGTTTTAGTGACTTGCTTTCCCCTGAATTCCTTTTCCTTACTGCTGCCCTGGGGTGAAGGTGAGGGTAGGGGTGGGGGAGTGGAAGGGGCTGTGAGGGGGTGGCACGGTGAGGGGAGAGGTTCTGGCTCTGGGCACGGGGGTGCCGAGGAGTCCAAGCGCACAACTTTGTTTCCTCCAGCGCGTGGCTCGTGCGTCCTAGCCTTTATCTTGGCAGAAGGGAGAGGGCGGGAGAGCGAGACCCCCTTTCTTAGGGTTTATGGCGTGAGTTGCAGCGAGATTTATGTCTGTTCCTGTTTAACTGCCTGGATCGCTCCCTTTGATGTGCACAGGTCCTTCCTCCCCATGGGAGCTCCCGGTTAAACCTACCCCAGCCTTGCTGGCCGAGGCTGGGTCCTCAGGACTCCTAGCCCTCCTGCTTTCAGGAGTGATGTAAAGTGAGTTTTGCTCTGGGGGAGGGTTATGGCGAACTCTTTTGAGGAGGGCCCAGGGCTTTGTTTTTTTCTCCTTCTTTTTTTTTTTTTACTAGCCTGTGTAAACACGGTGTCTGTTCAGCTAGTCCCGTCGTGAGTCTGTGGGCTGGCATAGACCCCTCTTGGCAAGGCAAGCGATGGATGACTGTTGTAGCACTAATCCCATAAACATTTTGGGGTTAGAAGTGAGCCGAAACCCACAGTCTCCATTCTTCTCCCTGAACCGCCGCTGCCGCCTGTGCGAAGCCGCTCTGCAGCCCACCGTGCCGCCCATGAGGGCAGGGAGGGACGGGCAGGGCAAGGGCGGACAGGCGGGCGCTGCAGGAGAACAGAAGGGCCTCGTGGCGCAGGGCGCGTGGGGACTGGCCAGCCATTGAAATTCCCGGCTGCATCTGCTCTGCTCGCCCCGCCGGTGCAGCAGAGAGAATGGGGGCAGTTTCGCCAGGGCCTTTCCTTTGTTAGGAACTTTGATCCTATCCCCCCTTCCTTTTTATTTTTTTATTTAGCGCGGTTTTCAGCTGGGTCAGATGTTTTGGGGTGTTTTGCCTGGTGAGAGGTTGGTCTTGTGGTACCGCATGGAGCCTCCGTACGCCTTTTCCCTGCTGAGCTGAAGGGCTCTGCTGTGAGTCACAGGTTAAATGACACAAACTCATCTGAATCTTAATTTAGGGTTTTATGAAACTTTGCAGGAAAAGGCCCGGTGTCCTGAAAGGACAGCCTTCTCTCAAGGCTCAGTGTCTCCTGGCAAGCAGCGCTTGATAGACAGTGTCTGTCCAACTTGTTGCTTCATTGTTTTCTGATTCTTCCTACCCTAACAGGGGCTGTTGGCCCGATTCTCTGGGGAAACCTTGTGCTTTTCAGACTCCTCTTTGTTTGTAAGCTAGATAGCAGCAGCCTACAGGGTTATTTATGAAAATGCTTGATAGGAGAATTGGCTTTGCAGTCTCAAGGTAAAAGATTTGCGTGACTTTGTAAAGCTGCAGCTGACCGCTGCCTTGAGCTGCTTCTTTATGCACTCTGGGAAGAGTGGGCTTGGCAGTGCTGGGTCGCCCTGTCGTTTCTTTGTTGCCGTTACTGAGTTTTTGCTGGGTTTGTCTTTTGTGGCGGAGGGAGCGATCTGCGGCTCCCAGGCAGCGCAGACCAACAGAGCGAAGGTAGCTGTGGAGGTGCGATGAATGAACAAACCCAGTCCAGAGGTCTTGCGGGTCCTTGCCTGCCTTTCCCCTGCTTTGGGCCTTGATACCAGCTGGGTTAACTCAGGAGTTACATGACCCGAGCTATTAAATGGTGCCGTAGGTGGCCTGACGAGTGTTACTGAGGAGCCCGGCTGGCCCACTGCTACACCTGCGACATCAGTGGAATTCCTCATCCCCATAGCCTTGTGGGGTGAAGTGGAAACGGTTTCTGCTCAAGTGACTTCCACTCACCGCAGCCTGATCTCAGGGTTTTGGTTTTTTGGATACAATCTGAGCAGTTCCGAATGCTCTTACTCTTAGAAGGTTTCTGTCTAGGTTTGTAAAAAGGATCCGTTACATCAGTGGGTGACACTGAAACACAACTCCTCCAGGGCTATTTGTTTTAACACCAGAAATGAGGGAATAAGGTACTCATGCTTTTGCTTTAATTAGAAAGACTCCAGCCACCGAAGAGCAGTCCAGTGCGAGTAACTTGAGTCCGGCACTGAACTTGCTCCCCTCCGCGTGTTCCCAGGGCTGCCCCTGCAGTCGGTCGCCTTGGCCTCCCTCTACCTGCAACAATAGCTGGTTGTGCAGAAGAATTTGTGAAATGACTGCCTGCTCCTTCCAGCCAGGAGGACACGTTATCTCTGCCCAGTTGATCACACTCAGGGTAATGAGAAAATGAGGCTGAGCTTAGCATTGCCGAGTATGAAAGCATCTTCTTGGCAGGAGCTGAATGACACTGGCTGAGAAGTAAAAGACAGTAGATTATTGTTTTTGCTTATTATCTGCCATCAACCTCCTGGTCTCCTGCCGTCCCCTGTCCTCAGAATTCGCTGTGGGTGTCTGCACTAGCCAGGAAGCGGTGGGGGGGTGTGGGGGGGTGTGCGCAGGGAGGGGAGGGATGGTTCAGATGCCCCAGGGAGGCACTGGAGGGAATGCTAATCTGCTGGCACTTGGAGCTTGGGGAAGGAGGTTTATTTTTGAGTTTATTTGTGCTCTTCACTTTTGCCTCTGTTTACTTGCGTGCTGAGTTTATTTATGTTGTAGGCTGTGAGTCAGGATGGAGGTGGGGAAGGCAGGGAGAGAAGCTGGTGGAAGGGCACAGGGAGGCCAAGCTCCGGGGCCGTGTGACAAGTGAAAGGATGCGGGACGGGAGGGTGGCCAGGCTGGAAAGCTGAACAAAGCAGCGAGAGGAGCTGGAGAAATACAGCTTCCTTTTGGGCTGTTTGAGCTGCCGGGCTGATGGGACAACGCTCGAGGCTGCCCTCCCGGCTGCAGCCTGTCCAAGTGCGGGGATGAGCCAGGCCTGCCTTTACCACAGGTCTTTGTAAGCTGATTTGTAGGTCTGGATCATCCCCGATGTGATGTAACTTTGCAGGAGTTGCTGTAAAAATAGGTTATAAAGAGAGAGAGATGGTGGCTGAGGAGGAGAGGAGGCTTCATGGGTGTTTGGCTTACAGCTGCATTAGTGTTGTCCTGGCTTTTGTGGTAGTGTGAGGCCAATGCAGGCACACGCTCATCCATGCTGAGCCCAGCAGAATGCACGGCACCTGGATGGCGGCACGGGGACCGGCAGCTCTGGCCGGCAGCAGGTTTATAGAGAAGCTGAACAGGCACAATGGAGGGCTCAGCCTCCAGAGGGGAGGCATCGCGTCATTGTGTGCAGTGCAGCCTGGGGAGAGGGGCAGCATGCTGCCCTGCAGCCACAGCCTCTGCAGCCTGTGGGGCTTTGGACTCCTCGGTTTAATTTGTGCCGTCCTGTCTGCTCTTTTATTTCTTCACCTTGTGTTTTGTGGGATGAAATGTTTGGCTTTTGTGCGCTGCCTCTTTTCTGCCCTTTTACTACCCAGGTGAGCTCTGTATTTGTAGGTAGAGTGGAGGGGGAGAGCAAAAAGGCAAAAGAAAGCACTTTTAATGTGAGGCCGGTGATGCAGGGCACCCAGGGGCAGGCTGAGTGGGAGGGTGCAGCCAAGCCTGTTAATCCCAGCATGTGATGGGCTCTCGGGTGCGTCTGGCCAGCGCTCAGCTGGAGACAGACCACTGCATGCTGGGACTTGTAGTCACCCTTGATTACACCTTACTGAGAGGGAAAGATGTCTGCAGTCCGCTTCATTTTATGCACCTCAGGTAGATTCTTTGGGTTTTTAGCAAGGTGCCACGTGGGCAGAGACAGACGTGCGCATGGAGGAAACCCTGTGTCTGTAAATAGGCAGCAAAAGCGTGTTCACCTCTTCTTCCCCACATCTCTTTCAGATTGATCCGAAGGTAGCGTTCCCCCGCCGAGCACAGCCCAAGGTAAGCACTGTGGGCACGGCCCTTGCCACCCCAAAGGGCGAAATTCGTGGTGGTGGATCTTGTCCCTCTGTGCAATGTTGCCAGTGCATACAATGGAGTTGCTCCCTGGGGTTTGCTCAGGACTCACCTGGAGTGGGAGCTGCTGTGCTGCACCGCGGTGCACTCCTTTCGGGCTTGCAGTGCAGCGCTGGGGGTTTGCGTGGCGCTGGAGGAACCAGGAGATCCTTCGGTTGTACTTTAGGCTGCACTTGTTAGAGCTGGTGAAATAAATGCTGCCCAGGGTGAACTTAGTCCATCCGAGGTTGCAGCCAGTGCCTGGAAGTTTCAGGCCCTAGGAGATACAGAACAGCTCCATGCTGCAATGTGATACACGTGGAAAGAGGGTTCTGTGTATGCACAGGTGTGTGTACGAATAGGTGTACAAATGGCAGGGAGGGGGAGAAGGATTTCATTTCGTGAAATGCCCTTGTGTGTTTCAGCACTGGAAAAGGCAGGAGGAGTTTGGTGTTGGATCTTGCCTACAAGAGGCTCTGGCATCGAAATGCACAGTTGCAGGAACTTTTTCCAGGCGTGCAGCTAGAAACTTTTAACTGAGGAGCCAGCAGCAGGCTGGAGACTGCCTTTAGACTTTGGGTCACCCTTTAACTTTGCTCTTGGATGGGAGTTTTAAAGCTTAGGGTCTGCATTCCAAGTGCTGTCGTGGGAGAAAGAGCTGGGGAGCAGCAGTGTCGAAAAGCAGAGAGTGAAGAGGGGACTGGTGCCAGGAGGGAAGTAAGGGGGATCAGGCACTGAGAACAATTGGTGAGCAGGTATCCCAAGTAACTGGAGCCAGGAAGCACATGGTAGGAATTGGGTTAATTCCATTAAGCAGTTTGGTGACAGAAGGTGCTTTAGTGTTAGAACGGGCTGCTCTCCAAGCCAGGGAATTGCTGCGGATTAGCCCTATGCTCCTTGGGGTAATTAGGACCATGTGTTCCTCTGAGAGCAGGGGTGTAGCCAAGCAGCTAAGGGGAGGATGCAGCTGGAGAGCTGGTTCAAAGGATGTCGGTGTGCCTCAGCCTGGCAGCAATGGCCCCTCTCAGGGTAGTTATTTTTCTTCCTTGTCCCAGCTGCATGAGTGACAAGTGGCAGAGGGATCTTCTCTTTGCCATCTTGCAAAGGCAAAAGAGATCCAGCTGGGAGTTGACTGGGGTCCATTTAAGTAACTGGGGCATGGGTGCAAAATGAGGCTTATTCCATGTAAGACCAGATGCTTTGCAGTTTGCAAGCTAGGAGGGCAAAGCCTGGTGAGCCTGCCTGCGCTGGCAGGCCTCCTGCCTGTCATTCCGTTCTGGGAAGTAGAGCAGTCATCTCTGGGGGAGCCTGGAGGAGGCTGGCTTCCCAAGGTGGCAGGGCTGCGAGAGGAGATGAAGGGCTTGGGAGGGGACAGTCTTGCCCCCTGCCTTCGGGGTGGTGTGAAGGTGCCAAGGAGCGGCAGCAGGTTAGCGAGGGGAGAGGCTGGTAGTGTGCTCTCTGAGGAGGAGGTGGTGGTTGGGTGCTGGCAAGCATGATGGGGTGGCGCGAGGGCGAGAGCACGAACTGGGATCTGGTGTGGGACGGATCTGCCAGCCGTGTTTGGCCAGAGGGCTTCGAGGAGGTGGAAGCTCGGCTGCAGCAAAGGGGCAGGTGCTTCCCAGCAGCAGAGGGGAGTTAGTGGCCTTTTGAGTCTCGTTCTCTGCTCGCTCTGGGTTTATTCGGTGAATTCCTGTCCTTCCCTTTTCCAGATGGTGACCCGAACGAAGAAGATATTTGTGGGTGGTCTGTCTGTGAACACTACTGTGGAGGATGTGAAACAATATTTCGAGCAGTTTGGGAAGGTAAGTCTCTTGAGTGGTGTTGGATCAAAGCTGTTGCTTCTGGGGCAAAAAGGAGTTTTCTGAACTTCTGTGGAAGCGGGATTAGGAGCTTGCGAGTCTTTTGCATGGGGTTAAGTAGATTGAAGGTCAGTTACAGATGCTGGCTGGCTGTAATGTCTTTGTAGGGGCTACAGCCAGTGACTCCTGCCCTGAATGATTTGAAACAAAGAGTTTGTGCTTGTTCCTGGAGTCGGTAGGACCTGGGCTAAGGGAAATGGTTTTCCAGTTTTTCCCTATCCAGAGGCCTCTTGTGGTCCGCAGATTTGCAGTTTATTCAAACACTGGAGGACGTTTTGTAGATGTTCCTAACAGAGTGGCTGCAGCATCAAACCTGTGATTTTGGCCTGTTTCTAACTCAAAGCCTTGTAATTGAGATTTCAGTAGTCCTTTATTAAAAATAAGCCTTTTGGTCCTGAAACTTCTCCTGTTGAGTCTTGGGCAAGTGGTAATGTTATTTTTGGATGTTTGAAGAAAATTTGGCACTATGGCTGTCGCTTGTGTTGGTCTGGCTCTTCTGTGCCAGCTGGTGGCTCAGGGAAGGGTGGGCTTCTGTGGGTGGAAGTCACTTGTGCTGTGGTCCGTGACAGCCGGGTGAACAGATTGTGAGTTGGGACTGAACTGGAGGATAGAAGGAGACTCAGTCTTGGCCTTTCAGCTGCATCAGGAGGTTGTGAGCAACCCCAGGAGCAATCTCAGTAGTATTAGGCTGAAGATCGCAAGATTTTTAATGGGATTAGGACCTGAAGGGGATCATCGTACCCAAATGCTGGATGCGGTCACCTCTGGGGCTGCGGTCACTGTGACTGTTGCACTGTTGTTCAGTGGTGTGCATGGGTTTGCTGTTTGAGGCAGGAAGTTTTGGATTCTGTAGCTGTTGGGACCTTCCTGCCCGGCTAGGGGGGAAGAACACAGTTTGCTGGGTGGTAATCTGGCCACGATGTTGCTGATATCATCGTGGATGTGGAGGAAAGTACCACGGGAACTGTAGAGTGTGAGGGATGAAGGCTTTGGTATTCATTTTCTTCTGAAAGATCCTGCAAAAGGGTAATGTTATGTTAAGGCACATTAATTGGTAAAAGGAAGGGGAGTTTTGTAACCAGTTTTGCGGTATTGTTGGAACTTTTGGGCAGAGTTTGGAACAAGTGTTTGCTCAGTACCTTTGTTCAGTTTCTGAAGTCAAATCTGCATGTCCTGGGATGCTATCGTGACTGCAAAGTGGGACTCCTTTGTATTTCTGTTCAATCCTAAGAGAAAGTGGCAATAGCAAAAGTGGTCAGATATCCCCATGTCTGCTAGTTATTAGCTCTGTGTGGTTTTATTTTCTATTAGAAATAAGCAAACTCTATTGTGTTCTCAAGAGCTTTTACATGGTGTCACTGAAGGTGTCACCAGTAAAGGTGGTGTTGACCATATGTCTGTGTAGTCTGAAGGTTGTTAGTTTGACTGGCATGTGCTTCTGTGCTCCTGATGAATGCGTTTGGTAGGAAAACAAAATGTCTTGGGTGTAATCTCCTTTTAACCTTAACTGTAGCTCTGTTAATTTGAAGCAGAAGCATGTCATGTAGCACTCTTGTTTACAAGCAGTTATGGTTGCTCTAGTTTGAGAAGAACTTTCCAGTTCTTTTGGGGCGTTACGCTGTTACGTTCCTCTTGTTTAATGGTCATGTGCTGAAAGGGGTCCTGACGTCAGGCGACTGGCAAGAACTGGTTGTGTCAGATTGTTTTCTTGGGACTGGGCAGAAGGGAGAGTTCTGCATAGCTCAGTGCAATTCATGTCCAAAGAACCAGCATCCTGGACAACATCCGGCACTCAAAAGCTGCATGAGTCCGACGCAGCTGGCCTCTTGGCTCTGCGGAGTTTCCGTGCGGAGAGGTCAGGGCTGGTCAGATTGACTCTCCATTTTGGGGGCAGTTTTCTGACTCATATGGCCATTTCAGCTGAGGAGAGACTCCTCAAAGCTCTTGTATAAAGCATCTCTCCTGGCCTGTAACCATCTTCCAAATAATTCACCAAAGGCCAGGAGAACTGTTTCCTGAGAAATTCTCTCCAGTTGGTAGCTCCATGTGGCTGACGCGCGGGATAAGTGGGAAAGCATGTTTCAGAGGAGAGCCACTGTGGCCATCAGCTCTGGGGTTCTGAGCTCTGAATGCACTGCTCTGTGGTTTCCAGGGCTAAGAAAACCCATTGCCTTCAATTTCAGATGTGACTCATGGAGAACATGATTTTGGTACACAGGCTCTTTTGGTGTTTATGATACTCTGGGGCCTCCTAGCTTTCAGAGGTCTCCTAGGATCCCTTCTTTAGAGGTACTCTTGACACCTCACTCTGTGGTCTTCATCTCCTCGATTTGTGGCACCTTTAAGTGAGAGGTGGTGAAGCTTGTCATGTTATCCTCATCTTGGAAAGTGTGTCTGAAAAAATATTTTCTAAGTCATTTGGGCCAATTGGATTGGGACTGTCTGAGAAGGATTGTTAAGGATGCCCTTTTAAAGCATTTCCTTGGAGGACTTACCCTCTGAGGAAATGGCTTTGTCTATGTTACCTCTTCTTCCAAGCGGCCTCACAGTTTTGTGGGATCTGGCAGGAGAAAAATTGTTCCTTTTTCCTCCTGCCTGTCCAGGGAGGCATGGCAACACTTAGGGTCTAGAGAGGAGAGAGCGGGGAGCACAAAGTCATCCTGTCTTGGTACCTCAAGATCAAGGTACCAGGTTCCTGTGGGTGATTTTTAGTCAATCTTTGAGAAGCCAGTGGCAAGCTCAGTTTGTAGCTCAGCTTCAGGGAGAGATCATCCTCTGCTTCTAAGGACAAGGGAGTACAGACTGCTGAATGGGTTTTGCGTGAAGGTTATCTTCTAGGTAACCCTCAGGCCGCAAGCCTAAGCATGTGTTAGATTTGCCACCACTTAAGGCCTTTAAATTAGGATAGATGTTTTTTGAAAAATATGTTTTAGTCCAGACAGACAGCATGCACATGCTGTAGGAATTACAAGAGGAAGTGCTATGGCCTGCAGTACAGACGAGGTCAAATTAGATTATGATAATGTTCTCTCCGGTCCAAATCAGTGAACTGCAGTTCGCAAGTCTACCAAGGTAGCTAGCATTGGTGCATCTCGGGTCAGAAGCAACATACCTTGTGTGTCCGTTAGCAGGAAAAAAATGGAAGTTTGGTTTGGCTGGAGATTAGATGGTTTCCCATTTCATAAAATAAAATTCCCAAGTCTGATTTTTCCATTTTTGCATTTCCGCTTACTCCTATTTTTGTTTTGTTTTACTTTGTTTTCTTTCCTTGTTGTGTCCAAAACCTTCTCTCAGCTTTGTAAAATGGAAGTGGCAAAAGAAAAATGAAAATGTGTGAGGAGGAAATCCATTAATATTACTTAGGGATAAAGGAAGAAAGGGGGAGGCTGGCACCCCAGTTCTTCATATCAAAATACTTGGTTTTAGCAGGCACAAAAGGTGAAGCTTCAAAGAGGATCCCAAATATAGTGTGAGTTTCTCTGCTTCAAAGAAGGATCAGGGTTTTTTTTTTCTTCCAAAACTGTGAATGAAAAATAAGGGGTTCTGTTTTCCTCAGGAAGAAAACACAAAGGTGGGGGGTTTTTTTGTTTTAGTACAGTGAGAGAGACTGAGAAGTGCACTCAAGCTGGCTATAGTTTGTCAGGTGCAGCTGCTAGGGCTTTGGACATAGCTGGATCTCTAGGAAACAGTTCTGGCTCCAAAACTCAAGTCTCTCTGAGATGTAAGCTAAGGCCATGGACATGCTTTCTAAAGGAGATTATTTTTTCAACTGTAGGACTGAAGTCCTGGAAAGAATTGCATTCACAATACGTGTAGCCAAGTGTCTTGGCTTAAGTTGGATGGTGTTGGAGATCTTTAGACTTCACAAGGAAGTATTTCAGCAGCCTCTCTAGATTCAGGCTACCACCCTCACTGAAACCTGAAACAGAGAGGAGGAAGATACCTTGCACCTACCACCTCAGGCATAGCTAGTCCTCTGTCTAGTTTGACATGTATGAGGATGCCTCAGAGGAGCTTGAGTCCCAGCTTCCTCCTTTTCTACTTCAACCTGTGGGAACATGTTGTTCTGTGTTTTTTTGGGAGGGGAAAAGGGATTGTCCATCAGAGTAATTTCTTTGGACTGTTGGGTCTCTGGTCTTGTAAGCAAGGTCACTTGTTTCAAATCATAACTGAAAAAACTCGTATCATCTTTCTTTTTCAAGGGTTGGTCTGATGAGGTTTTGTGGTAGACAAAGTCAAATAAATTGCAAGGTGGGAGGCTCAGAACAAATAAGGTCTTTTTGTCATGGAGCTTATCTAAGCTGTGAAATCTTTGCCCCAGGATGTTGCTAAAATTTGCATAGGCTCCAAAATGATTGGACAAATTCATGGAAGGTCTTCTAAATACACAGACACCCCTTTGAGTTCAGGAAATCCCCAAATCACAAATGGCTTGGAAGATGATGGAGTATTCTGGGGTCTATTGTAATATCCTTGCCTTGCCTTTATGTTCTTCCAAAGGTGTCTGTTGTTGGTTGGTATCTTGGGGTGTGTTGAGCAAGGTGGACCTCTGCTCGAACTTGGTGCAGCCAGCCTTTTGTTTGCCATTAGGAGAGGATTTGATCCTTTCAGAAACTAGAAATGCAGAGAAGCTGGAAGAAATGGGGGCCTGGACCCAATTCAGGTGTTTGAACTCATGGTTTTCTTGTGTGCTTTTGCATTTCGTGAAGCAGAAGTGCAAGAAATACATTCACAATGACGTCTTTGCATGACTCACTAATCAGTTGTGGCTCCAAGGGTGCTTGAAAAGTGCTTAAAAACAGCCTGCATCTCTCCCTGGGCCTGCAGGTGATCTGCGTATGTGGATGAGTCGGTCACGAAAGCTCAGCCTCTGTGAGGCAGATCGTGCCCAGAGAGAGATCTGCCCTCTAAAAATATCCTGGAAGCAAACAAGAAAAAAGATCTGCTGAGGTCTGAGGACGATTCTGACCTTTGGGCTGCCATCTAATACTCAGTCCAAATTCTGGACCGTTTGCCTGAGACAGCTCCTGAGATCTCACTCGGGCAACAACTCTAGTACTGTCCCGACCAAGAGAAAACCACTGTATCTTAGGCGCTGGATTTGATGAGGGTTTGCACGTCTGTCACCAATGCATATTCATGTACACCTGCCAGAAAAATGGTGTGGTTGACTTGGGTATATGAAATGAGTTTTCCCTGCTGACTAATTGGAGAACCTTTAGATACTGATGGGGAATTTCTTTTAAAGGAAGACTTGTTCCTGTGCTTACAGTGGGCATGATATCCCTCACTTTGAATTGGGAGAATGTTAATTAATTAATCCTTAATCTGCTGCTCTCTGGAAATTTTATGGATCAAAGCTACTTGTCAACCTGCTGTGGATTTCCAAACTGGATTTTGGATTTTCTTCCACAGATCAGAGGGCAATTTATGCAAATTCTCACGCGTAACATGGTTGCAATGAACAGATGGGGAGGGGAGGAGAAGGGGAATCTGATCACCTCTCTTGTGGCAGTAGGCAGTTTGGCTTGTGGTAACAATGCCTCTGGAACAAAGGGTTCTCTGTGCTCCGCATCTGGTAGGCAGATAGCCAAAAATGCTGTAGCAGTAATGGTCATTCAGGTCTTCAGTGGTTCATTTGATATTTGCCAGGTGCCCGCGGTGCAGTGCAAGAGCAGGCAGGAACACCTGGACAGGCTGTCCTGCTCACCTGTGGCACGGAATGGGCTCTGTCCCTTGGCCGAGTCTCATTCCCAGAGTTTTGAGAACAGCTCTGCAGAGTGGGGTAAGAAGGGTCCTCCCCGTGCCGAGCGGGTGCATCACGCCTGCTCCCTGGAGCCAGGCTCTGGGTCTGTGCGTCCTCCTCCTCAGAATCAGCGTGTCCCGTTTGAGCAGCTGGGAGAACCTCGCAAGGTTGCTAATGCCCTCTCTTGACAGGATGGCTGAGTGGTTTCTAGATCGTTTGGTTCATATTTCTCATGTTGAAGATGTCTCGGCAGTTATTCTGTCTGATTTTTCTACAAATACGTTGCCATGGTTCCTTCCAGGACCAGCCAGCCATCTGTAGTTGCTGTTCAGGTGGAAGAGGCCCATCTCTGCAAAGCCTTTGCTTGAATATTTACAACTTTCTTCAGGATTTGTCCATGTGGAAGCGCATCCAACATTTCTCATCAAACTTGTGTTGGATTTTTTTTTTTTTTTTAAATCTTCATGAGGCTGCCATTGGCTTCCTCTTTTGCAGACACCGATGACTATTCCAGGAAGAGTGAAAGATGTTAGATTGGGACTAAGCCATTGAAAAAAATCAGCCCTTTTGGCCAAGGCCAGGTGGATTGTACTGCATTCTGTTTTGGTATGAAATGCCTCATATCTGTGCACCTGAATACTTTGGCTAGGCTGAGGGCTGCTTTGGTGGAGTCCCTCTTTGAAACCTGTGACTGTCGCTTTCCCTTCCTGTCGCCACCACACTGCTCTCATCAGAACCAGGTGCTGGTTTGAGAAGGGCCTGTCCCTTCCTCTTGGGAAGGTGCTGCTCACTGCCCTCCTGCAGGAGGTCTCAGCAGTGGCAAATCCATGGAGGATTAGAAGCACTTCCTCCCCAGGGAGAAACCTTTTTTCACTTTCTGAATGTGTTACCTCCACTGAGCCAAAGCCTTTATCTTTCTTCCACTCCCATTTGGTTTTCCAAAGCTAGAGCGAGCTGCTGGAGACAGAATAGAGGGGAGGTGATGTTAGCTTGGATTTAAGGCTCAGGGATGTGGTACCTACCCCGGAGCTGCCAAGTACCTGCCAAAGAAGTAGTCTCCTGTGGCAGGGCTCCTTGGGAAGGATACACCTAGAGAGCAAGAGTCACTGCTCTTAGGACTCCCTCTTTTTGCCTTGACGTTTTTGACCCTTATGGCTAAGCACAGTGAGAGACATCATTCCTCAAAATTAACAAACCTTGAACTTCTGATCTCAAATGTTGGATAACTGCAGCCTGGACCAGCAAGTCAGAAAGTTCCCTGGGAGAGAGCCTTGACCACTAAGCTAAACAGTTTTCTAGTAAAGTGATCTGCTTCTTTGACTATGTTTAAAGAATTGAAACAAATATTTATTTAAGGGGGGGGGGGGGGGGGAGGGGGGGAAAAAAA
>VYZV01021174.1:243058-264087 GCA_013401275.1 Pandion haliaetus
GGGGGGGGAGAATGCGGAGAAACACAATTCACCCAGCCAAAAAGCCTTTGTTAAATGTACAGTTATGATCATAGATTATTTCCACACCCTATTAAAAATGAACTTGGGGCGTTTCTGAAACTCTTAAGTGTTATTTTCCACTCACTTTTCCTACATCCAGTTCTCGGGTAGTTGACCTGTTTTGCTGCTACTAACCATTGGGGACTGGCTGGAGACGGCACCTCCATTCCCGTCCCTCTGGAGACCCAAAATACCCCTTTCCCCCCATCCTTTGCAACACCGCACCCCTGGCTCCCCATCCCCTCAGCCCCTCACAACCCGCCTCAGCCCAGGCCTGCCACCCTCACGGCGGGTGGGGGGATGTGTGAGACAAGATGGCGGCACCTCTGTCCCGCCAGAAGCGCGGCCGGGAGGGGGACAAAGTCGGTGCGGGAGGGGTCTCGCTGTGAGACCTTTCTCCTTGCGGTGTGAATCCCTTGTGTGTGTGATGGTGGTTCGCCTGTGATGGCCTGCGGGAGGGCACCCGCCGGGGGCCNCTTTGTTGGGGCCCGGCGCGGCTCAGCCGGGAAGGGCCCGGCGCGGCGGTGGAGGGGAGGAGGAGGAGGAAGAAGAGGAAGAAGAAGAAGAAGAAGGGGGGTGGGGGGTGTCGGTTCGCCTCCACGACAGCCGCCCGCCGGGGGCTGCAACTTAGGCCTGGTTGTGGCTGCGGAGTCGGTGCAGGCCTGGCTTGCCCCCCTGCCTTCGGTGGGAACCTGCCGTGGTACCTCCATCTCCTCAGCGGTCAGCGCTTGGTGCGAGGGTCTGCCCGGGTGTTGGGGTAGTGCTGGGTTTCGGGGAGGCCTGTGAGCTGAGGCAGCTGGTCCCCATCCCCTAGCCTAGCTGCAGG
The DNA here is from genome assembly GCA_013401275.1 of Pandion haliaetus. NCBI lineage: Eukaryota > Metazoa > Chordata > Aves > Accipitriformes > Pandionidae > Pandion > Pandion haliaetus. Next base: position 243,945 of record VYZV01021174.1, read on the forward strand.
GGTGATGGCAAGAGCTAGGGGGGGGTCTGGGGCACAGCTGGGAGGGTGCTGGAAGTGGCCGCTCGCTGTGGACACAGGTGAGGCCTTTCTCCTGGCTCCACAGTGTGCTCTGGTCTGCAGCCTGTCCTGCTGGCCTTTGTAGGCTCCAGCACTACCTCTGCACCTGCCCTGGGTTGCAGGGTCCTGCTTTATCTCACGGCACTGGCTGTGTGCTGTCTGAGACCACCCAACTCATCTCACTTGTCGTCTCGGAAGGAGACAAGAAGATGCTCGTGTACAGGTTTTGTTGGCAATAAAAAACACCACTTGTAGCCATACACAGAGTTGAGGCCCTAGAGTTGAGTGGGGTGAGACTATTTCACATATGTGTATATACACATAGCTATCTTAGCTTTAGTTCGTGGTAGGAAGCAGCTTTCAAATAGAGTATGTGTGTTATTGTAAATACGTTTTTTGCAAGACGAGTACATTTTGGGGTGCTGGGTTAGACACCTGATCTGAAAGCACCAGCAGAAACGTAGAAAAAAGCTCAGCTGGAGGAAGGCTGCAGCTCTTCTCTCGGCATACAGAGTATGGTTTGGGAAGAAGCAGTTGCATGTCTCCTGGCTCTGAGTGCTCTAGCACCACGGGAATGCCCAGCCGTTGCCTGGGCCATTGCTGTGAGGTGGTTTTGTGTGTGGATGTGTGCTGGGCTGTGCCACTTGCAGCTGTTCCCGCTTTCTAGGCTCTGTGAAGAAGAAGTGGTTGCTGGGGCTTGTCAGACAAAGTCAGGAGCTGGGCTGTGCTCATCCCTGCTGGTTTTTTCTTTCTCGCGCCTATCTCTCATCATGATGGGTTTATGGACTCCAGCTACCTGAGTTGAAGTCCTCCGGAGTGGCACTGCCGCAGAATGCTGTGGACACAGCTTTCTCCCAGTGTTGAGGTGGGAGGAGGACAGCTGTGTGCCCAGCCTTTTTGTGAACTGGATGGAGGAATGGATCTAGCTCCAAAAATTAACAAAAACAGACAGTAAAACCTCTTGAAATATTTTTAAGCCATGTCAGGTTTCCCTCCAGCGTGTCACAGTTGTGCTGGCACTGTGAAGAGAAATGGTGCAGGTGCAGGAGCGAGCAGCGATGGGGAATGGCAGCGTGATGAGCTGCTGTCAGGCCTCAGCTCCTTTCCTATGTCTTGGGAAGCTACTGAGGAGTTGCTTTGGCTCTGTGTGAAGTCTTAACATCCCCCGTGGCTCTGACTGGATGCCTGGCACGTTTCTCAGGTGTTCATTGACTTGGCTGAGGGAGGCTGAGCCGGGATGGGAAGAGCGCGGGAGGAGCGGGAGCCAGGTTGTCTGTCATCACCTCTCGCTCTTGTGGGGTGGACATGTTGGAAAAGCCCAAGGGCATCAAAGATGATCTCTCTCTGCTCATGATGGCACTGGAGGCGTTAGCAAGGGCTCTTTCCATCCTCGTGGCATGGAGGTGGAGCTGGGTGTCCCGTTTTGTCCTGTGGAGGGCTGAGGCTAGGAGCCCTCTCCCTTCCCTGACGGTGGGTTTTGAGCTCTCCACCAGCGAAGCCAGTGGCTGTCTGTGCCAGGGTATGGGCAGTGCTCTGCCCTCACCGGTGGGCTGTTCCAGAGAAGGCAGCCATGCAGATGCTTCCCAGGGGCAAGGCAAGGGAGTAATCCTTCTGCGGAGTTGGGGGCGTGCGGGGCTCGCTGCTCAGGGAGCGGCTGTCTTGCATGGAGGAGGAGGAGGGCCGGGGCAGCTGCTGGCCGGAGACTGCTGCCGCCTCCCCTGAGCACTTGCACGTCCAGTTTCATAATCGGATTAAGGCAGTGGTATTAGAGAGGAGGGATGGGTCAGTGGGACAGGTTTACATTGGGGCTTACACGGAGGGGATTGAAGTGTATTTTTTAACCCTGCTCGGCCCGACCTGCGGAGCGGTGCAGATGAGTCTCTGCGAGGCAGCACCCAGCGGGAAGATGGGGGGAAAAGTGGCACCAGGCGGTGATGTGCTCGCCGGGGAGGAGAGCAGCCCCAGGCCGGCTGGGGGATGGGATCCGGCCGCCCCTCCCCCCGGGAAGGCAGCCCTGCTCAGGCCTTGCAGTAAATTTGCTCTAATTACAGCCTCCAGCAGTGGGAAACCTCACTTAGAGGAAAGGCTCCTCTGGGGTGGGGGCGGGGGCGCTTCCCAGCTTTCCCAGGCAGGCTCTGTTGTCTGAGGCCTCCGCTTCCCCTGTCGCTGGGAGGCCCCTTGTTCCTCTCCCCTCTCCAGCTTTGCTTCTCTTTCCCCCCCCTTTAATTCTCCTCTCCTTTGAGGCCGGGATTTGGGAACAATGCCTTCCCTGCTCCTTGCCCCCCGGCTGGAGCCGCAGGCAAACAATCGGGGTCGCTTGCTGCCAGGGGCCGGGCCGAGGGTGCTCAGCTCGGCAGCACCTGCCCCAGGCTGGTGGGGGGACCATGCTGGTGGTGGTTTGGGGAAGGGCCTGGTGTGGTAGCTGACGTGTGTGTATGTGTGTGTGCGAGCACACCCTGTTCCCTTCTTGGGGATAGGAGGTCTCATCTCTATCCCTCCAGGTTTGGGGAGGCCTGGGAAGCTCAGTGCAAACGTGTCAGAGGATGCTCGTGGCAACAGCAATAATCTGATCGGCACTCTTCTCTTTGCAGGTGGATGATGCGATGCTGATGTTCGACAAGACAACCAACCGACACCGAGGTGAGAGCGGTCTTCTGGTCATAGGACAGGGAACTGCGGAGGTTGTGCCTCCTGCCTTGCCTAGGGAGGGGTTAGTATCCCAGCAGCAGGGGACGTGGGTCGCAGCTGCTCTTTATCTTGCCTCCAGTCGCCCCATCCCTTTGCATCTGCATCCTTTACCAGCGTCCCTTGCAGCACAGAGAGCTTTTGTCCAGTGCGTTTCCTGTGCTGTAAACTCGCCGAGTTGCAGATATGTGAGAGGAGATGGCCCCCTCCCCTGCCCGCTTACCTCCGTGGCTCCAGCCTGCAGTGTGTGTCTTACCTTGCCCCGAGTAATCTGAGCCCCAGGAAAGCTGACACGAGAGCCTGAAGAGTGCCTGCTTCTTGCTCCTTCCTCGGCCTGGAGCCCGCTTGTGCTCCCAGGTCACCTTTTACTACCGGAGTCTTGCTGGTGGAGTCTGGTTACAGGATAGGAGCAAGGCTGTAATATTTGCGCTATCCGGACCCAGTCCACCCATGGGTGTTCCTGCCTCCCGCTTTCCTGGTGAGTCTTCAGACCAACTACCGGGTGGCGTGGCAGGGCTTAACACTAGCACTGCACCAGCTCAGAGATTTATTGGCAACAACTTAACCTGCAAACTTAGCTTTGGGCGTCTTTCAAATTGGGGCCAGTAACAGCCCTGTGCTTGGCCACTCTCATGTCTGTGTGTTGTTTGAAGCACTTCCAACCACCTCTGCCCCCGGATCAGTGAGGGAACGCTCCCTTCTGCTCTCGCTACACTGTGTGCCCTTCAGGTTTTTGCTTTTTTCTAGAGCCATTAAATCTACTCTGATTGCCTGGCCTTGAATGTTGTTCCAGCTTCATCTTAAGAGGGAAGAAGTGTTAACCCCCGTTCCTCCATGGGTGCCTCCTAGTCACTGGTCCAATGAAAGAGTTGTTGGGGGTTTTGGAAGGAGCAGGGAGAGCTGCTAGCCACTATGTCGGCAGTGTGGGGCTCTGCCCAGGGTGCAGGAGGCCTGGTAGGGGTCTGATGGGGCTCAGGACTGGTTTCGGCATCAGGGTTTTGTTCTTGAACTCCCGAGCCCCTCTGCTTGCGGGTGTTGAGGTGAACAGTGTGTGATTACCTGGGCACAGACAGATGGAGGAGTTTATGGAGAGAGACTTTTCTGGCACTATGGAGGAAAAAGTGGAGTTCTGGGCAGCAGATCCCTGTCTGTTTTTAAAAGTTATTTTAACGCACCACAGAATTGGCTAGTTCTGTAAAGCAGAAAGCTCTGCTTAATCGCAGCTTGCTTGTAAGGCAAGCTTAAAGACATCCTCCCACCTGCCTCAGTTTTCCGGAAGCGACTGCAGTCAGCTGAGAAGAGTTTAGTCTGCCCACCCGAGCTGGTCTTTGCCAGAACTGTCAGCAGAGGGGTTGGTGTGAGAAAGGAGGTGTTGAGCATGGGCCACAGGCCAGGAACACGCTGTCCTGTCTTACTCCAGATACTAACCTTGCTTTGGTGAAACTTTGCAAATTGCATTGCTTATGTCTATCTGTCTTGCTCTGTACAACTGCATTGCTGACACTTGCCTGCTTACACAAGGCTTTATGACTGGTGACTGCTGAGGAAACGAACAGGGTGTTATTGCTGGTGGAGTGCATTTAGTGAGGATGGTGATGTCCTGGCAAGCAGCTGTTCATTTCTCCACCAACTCTCTTTGTGTGAGCATCTGCCAGCATCCTCCGCAGCTTTATCAGCCATGTGGTTTGCCTTGCAAATGGCAAAGTTTAAGAAAAAAAAACAAACCAAAAACTTGGTTTTGAGAGCAGTTTCGTTCAGAGAGATTGGGAAGTACAGGATGAGGAAAGGGCAATCTATAAGGGGATGGTCCTGTTCTTCTTGTGCATAAAAGCAGGATTTGCTGTAGAGGGAAGATGTGTGACAGCTGTTTTAGAAAGGGCTGATTGTACCATCGTCCTCTTCTGCCACTAAAAGGATGTGGGCAGCGGGTGCAAACTGCACAGAGCTCTGACCTGCTCAAGGAATTTTGCCTTTTCTTCAGGGTTTGGGTTTGTCACATTTGAAAGTGAAGACATTGTGGAAAAAGTGTGTGAAATCCACTTCCATGAGATCAACAACAAAATGGTGAGTGTCTGGGGCAGAACCTGGGGGAGAAGGGACAGAGGTATAGGGTACAGTGGGGCAGTGGCACAGGGGCAGGGTGTAAGGCACTTGGGTCCCAACGCACTTTCCCTGCAGTGGAGAATAGGACTGAATCTTTTCCCCAAATCACAGCAGCCAGTCTGGGAAAGAAGCTCACTGTGTGGAGGTGAACCAGCGCAATACTGAGGTTTCAAGGAGAAGAGCTAACTGTAATGAGGAATTGTGCAGTACTTGAAGGTTTTGAAGCTACATGAAACCTCTTGGTGGCCTGGGAGGGGGCAGGTTTTACCTTTATTCAGAAATGAGGAAAATTAGGCTTTGAGGCCCTGGTGCAGAGCATCGAGGACAGCTCCAGGAGGAGAAAAGCAAGCAGTGTTTGAGCTCCCCATTGCCTGTGGTGGCTGCAGAGCAAGATGGAAGGCTGGCAGTATGGAGGCCAGAGGCAGGGATGCTAGGGAAGGACAGAGAAATGGGCTGTCAGCAGTGGCCGGGGCTGAGGAGTGCCATCATGGCAGGCAGCCCTGCCTGGCCTGCAGCCCGGCCGCTGCTTCTGTGTGCTCTGTGGCAGTGCCCTGTGCCTGTGGTAGCCGAGCCTGATCCTTACTTTCTTGTGGCAGGTGGAGTGTAAAAAAGCTCAGCCAAAGGAGGTGATGTCCCCAACGGGCTCGGCGCGAGGGCGGTCCCGAGTCATGCCTTACGGGATGGATGCCTTCATGCTCGGGATCGGCATGCTGGGTAAGCCCAAGGACAGATCTCCTCCCCAGCTCCCAGTCGTGCCAGGCAGCAGCTTAGAGGTTTTATTCCGAGAGCGGGCAGGGCGGCCAAGGGCAGCTCTCCCTGGTGCAAGGCCCGGGACGCTGTGGGGGGGGTGCCGGGACCTGTTTGCGATCACAACTTGCCCTCTGGTGGCACCTGGAAAAACTGCAAACTTGTCACCGCTGCCCTGCGACAGCCAGAGCTGGCCGGGCGCAGCCATGTGCTGGGGCAGCTCTGGCCTTCTGCGGCTCTCTTAATGGTCCCGCGGTGCCATAGCATATAGACTGTAATTCTTTAATGCCTCTCGTGGAATGGGTTGTAACTACATAGTTGAACCGAGTGTGAAGTGATCTGTGCCCAGGCACCCTCCTCCCACACTTGAACAGTCTTTCTGATGAATCAGTTGATTAAAGAGCCCCCGAGCTTTCACTTGAAACAGTGGTCCATATAGATGTCCTCCCTGCCATTTAAAGGCTGTAAAAATGCCCTTAAAGTTCTAGTTACGCTTTGTCTCACTTTGTTCCCTCCTTCTCAGGGACAGCAAGTATCTGGTATTGCAAGGAAAACTATACACTTATTGTGGGACTGTCTTGTAAGGAGGAATTGGTGACAAGCAGGCTGGGTTTCATGTCATACCAGCGATTCTAAGGCAAATGTGTTCAGATAAAAGATGAAAAAAAGAAAAAAGTCCATTGTAGCCTCCAGTTCCAGGTCTACAAACCCTTGTGCCTGGATCTGAGAGTCAAGCATGATGCTTCCAGTATGGGTGCTGTTCCTGGCTTCTCTTGCTCCACACACTCATTCTAGCCAGGCTTGAGCTGACCCAAGAGCACACTGTTTGCTCAGGATCATCACTGGTGTGGCTGGGCAGGGTATGCTCAGCCTGGCTCTCCTTGCTAAGCCTGCCGAGTAGCAGTTAGTCACTGAACAAAACCCCAAAAAGGGCATTTTTTCCCCAGTGTTTTCTCTTGACTTATGGAAGGAAAATAAATCTGCAGCCGGTGGGTTTGGGTTTTGCCTTTTCTAAGCCATCTGAATTTTAAAGCAGCAAGGCTTAAGCTGAGTCACTGAGAAATCCACGTACTCATGTCTTGGGAGATCTCAAATCAAATATTCATCTCTGAGTCAATGCCCTGCATTCTCCCAGGCTTGTTCTGTATAGGTGGTCTTCCCGGAGAATGGCAGGAATTGTCCTGCCCGGTGCCAGGAAGAAGCACTCTGCCTGCATTTGCCAGCACTTCTAGTGTAAAAGTGACTCAGAGCTATTCAGCCGTTCAAATGCCCCCACCTCCCTGATCTCCTCCTATTTGTAAATCCAGCTGATGCATCAGAAAGCCTTAGTCTGCGGAGCTCTGAGCTTCTGAGAAGGAAATGTCCATGTCCTTACATGTTTGGAGTGAGGAAAAAATTAAATGCGCCTGCTAAAACTCTTCTGCAGATTTGCATGCGTTGTCCACTTGACCCAGCAATTTCCTGGGGCTTCTGCTTTTAGTCCTATTCAAACTTTCTAACACTAATGGTCATGCTGCTCATGGGCAGCTAGGCACTGAGGACATGGACACTGCAAGCTTGCAGTCACAGAGCCCTTTTCTCTTCCCCCAGGTTATCCAGGCTTCCAAGCTGCCACCTACGCGAGTCGAAGTTACACTGGCATTGCACCTGGCTACACTTACCAGTTCCCTGGTGAGTGGTGCTCCCTGCTCGTTTTTTTGGTCTGCCTTCAGGTAACAGGAGTCCCTGGCATGATCTGTGACCCAGGTTCTGCCCCTTTCCCCTGTTTGGTCTTTCTTTAAATCGGAGACGGATGTGGAAGGGGGAGGGGAGAAGCCCTGGAATAGGTGGGAACAGCCTGTCCTTCATTAGGATTATCCTCACACTCCAGTGGCAGGAAAAGCCCAAGGCTGCTCTGATGCCCTTTATGTTAGCCTCCTCCGTAGGGCTGCTGCTGTGACACAGAAGGGCCCCTGCAGCTCTGCCTGTCTTGCTGCCTTTGTGTCTGTCTGTCTCTCTTTACCAGAGTTGCCACTGCTCTGAAAGTAGTACAGAATTTTAGAACATGGCTTTCCATGGTCCAGGGAACTCCTAGGCACCCGAAACACAGGGGCCTGCAATGCTACAGTTCTGTTCTGAACAGCGCCTGGACCACTCACAGACTCCAGAAGGCATCTGCTGGGGTAGTGGCCTGCAGATCCCCGCAAACTGGGTGGTTTCAAGCTCCCAATCCCACCATGTGCTCCGAACATGGATTCTGCGATCAATGGCTGGAACCTGCTGCGCTGCAGCTGCTCAGAGCTTTCTGGGGCCTCTTCTCCCTCCCATTCTCTGCGAGGCAGGTGAACGAGGCAGAGCACATTCAAAGAAAATACTGTCTGCTATTTTCTAGAGAAGTGGCAACTCTGAGCATCCCTTCCTTACTCCATCCCTCAGTGTGACGGTTTATATATGAAGTCTTGCTGTTAGGGGCTGGGAATGGGAAGTTTCCTGTTCGCCTGAGGCGAGCCCAGGCTGACTGTGGCTGAAAGTTGCTGTTGCCTCCTACCTGTCCGGAAGCTCTCAGTGAATCCAGTTCATGGGTCTCAGTCATAGTGGCTTCAAGTGCCTCATTGTAAAAACCCATGCCCAGGTGAGTGTGGGACATACTGAGCACCCACTGGCATGGCAGCAGAGAGGTCAGATTGGATGTGTTGCCGAGCAGTGCTCCAGGGCTGACCTGAGGTTGCACAGTGAAGCTTGCACTTGCCCTGTCTTGGCCAGATTTACTCTAAGGATAAATGGATCCTTTCAGTCTCCAGGGCAGGAGTCCAGCACCTTTCAGCACCAGTTATAAATTAGTTTAAAGAAGACACTGGTCTGGTCACAGTCTGGCTGCAGGCTGCTCCCCCAGCAGACCCTGGCTGCCGTCTCTTTGTGGGGTCTGCCTTGGGGCATTTGACGAGTTCCTAAGCTGTCTTGCATTTCGTTTTTAGAGTTCCGTGTAGAGCGGACCCCTCTCCCGAGTGCCCCCGTCCTCCCTGAGCTCACAGGTCAGTCCTGCTGATTTCCTAAACTCACAAGCTGGAAGGGGAGAAGGGGGCTTTGGGCTGTTCCAGTGGTGTTGCTGCTCCACAGCCTGGCGCAGTTAGACTGGAAATGTTCCTTATTTTCTCTTCCGTCTGTACAAGCTCCATCCAAAGCTGGAGCTGGAAAGATTGAGAGGCAATCAGAGCCATGTGTATTCCCTCTGAGAAGGGCAATGCAGGTCATACCAAATGAAGGCATGTAATCCTTAGATGGCATTTCCTGCTGCTTGCCTTGTTTTTAGCTCCTCGCCCCAGGCTGGGTGTAAACCAGATATAGAAAACGGCAGAGAGCAGGGTGACTTCTCAAAGGTCTACGTATGACCTTAACCTGAGCTGCTGCAAGGATTTGGAGTGCTGGGAGGAGGGAGAGGGTGTGGGGGTACTCCTGGTTACTCTAATCCCGTTTCCCTGTGCAAGAGGGGCTGCAGGGAATGCTTTCCCTGCTCTGGGTGGTGCAGCTCCCCAGCTACTGCCACACGGAATTTCCGGGCAGAAGTGAGTGTGGAGGGACTCTACAGTAAAGTCCTGCAGTGTTTGTAGGGAACTGTGGAATGGAATCTGGGCAGAGGGCCATTCTCCAGAGACTAGCCCTGGCTCAGTGTCCTCACAGTGCAAATACCCTCTGGATCCTCAGCCCCTGGGTTACGTGCAGTGTGTTGTCTCTAGGTGATGCTCCTTCTGTCTACTTTCCCTTCCATGGCCATGTTTTCCCCAGCTCTGTTGTGTCCATGGTTTTCGTTGTAGAAAAGCAGCTTTGTGTAGCACCCTGCTCCCCACGTGCCATCTCGTTTCTGTGGTGTTCCTCCTCTCCAGCGCTTCCTTGCCTCCACCTGTTTCAGGGTTTGAATGTCTCTGCAATGGGGGTGTGGAAAAGCTTCCTGAGAAGCTCTCCTGGATTTATCAGTACCAACAGGCTTGAAAGGGGCTTTCTGTGGCACAGAACCGTGTCGATCCTCAGGGAGTCTCCGTTCCTGAGGATGCCGAGGTTGGCAGCCACCAATGAACAAATTGCCCTGAGGAAGGTAGGGGGAGACCATATCCTAGCTCCCTCTTAAAACCTGACACCATGTGTGCAACTGCATAAGCACCTGACCCCCACCTCTGAGCCTTTTGGTTGCCAAGCAAAGGAGATGTGGGTCCGGTTGTTTATTTACATGTGTGTTTTTCAGCAAAACCCATAAAATTTGTAGAGAAATGTTGGTGACTTGGCAAAAGTGCTTTTCCCAACAAGGTCCGCCCATGGCTGCACTCTGCCTTTTCTTAGTGGAGGTGAATCTCCCGGGGCCTAGCTGTCACCGGCGGCTGGGGTGCACCAGGGCTCTGTACAACAAGAAGTTATTAATGCTGCTGTCCTGGCTGGGTGCCATGTTAGCTTACAGTCCTGAGTGTCTCGCTGAAGTACCAGCTGGGGATCGTGGCATTCTTCCCTTGCCATTACGCTTACCTACTGTTAAACAGTCACTGTGCAGCCTCTTGGCTAGGCCAAGAGCTGCGATTCCCATGTATAGGCTGGAGTTGGTCCCGCGAAGGGCAGGGCTCCCTTCGTTCCTACAAAGGCCCAGCGAGCTGTGCAGTGCTTGAGGGCCCTCGTGCCTTCAAGTGGATGCGTGTGTGTAAATGGGCTGTGCTTTATGGGCTTGGCAAGTGGAACTGAGATGAGGGGATGGCACAAGCAGGGTTGATTGCTCCAGCATGCAGGGAGCTAACATGCAGGTGCTTTGTCATCACAACACAAACCTGGTGTCTCAGTAGATAGACTGCAGAAGCAAGAAGGGTTTTTCCTGGAAAAAGAACTGGAGTCTTTTTCAGAAGACCTGGCCTCCTTTCTCAGTAAAACCATATTCATTCAGCAGTGCATTAGGGACTTGAAGCAATGATGGGGTAGGAGTGTGGCTGCCAGCAGCCTTTCCTCCCTGAAACAGCATCTTTGGGGGTGATGCGAAGCAGCAACATGCTCGCATTGGCCCAGGGCCCATAGTGAGCACCTAACCCAGATATAAGCCTCATATGACGTTTGCTTGAAACAGGCTGGTGCCTGCTACTAAATATTCCCGTATAAGCCGGTCTGGGTTTCAGCCTTAACGTGATTGATTTGTTCTGACCTCTTTTTATGGTGCTCTAAACAGAATCACAGTGAATTTCACATTCAAGCATGAAATGCTGACCCAGTCATTTTAAGGGCAAAGACAAACATACTGGCTAGATGCCTCCTGCCCCGAGGGCTGGATGCCTGTGGCAGTAGAGTTGGGAATTGGAACTGCTACATATAAATTAAGACTTACTGTTTTAATTAAGCCATTTCTAGTTCCTGCTCCCTAGGTATATGTTTCCTGCTCTTCTACAATGAACAGCAAGAGTTTGAGCAGTTCAGGAGCAAAACTCAGAGTGGGAAGGGTGGTGTGTCTTGAGCCGAGTAGAGAAATAGGGAGAAAGAGGCTATTAAACAGCTACTCAAGAATAGTACCAAGGGACAGAGAGGAGAGGCTGAGCTTCAGGATGCTGAGCTGTCAGCTGCTGTCCCTGAGCTGCTGCATTTCTCCACATTTACAGCCAAAATCTGGATCTGTAGCTTCAGGTTAACTGCGTCTTGCAAGCTAAGTAGCGACAGGATACATCTGAAATTGCCCACTTCCGATTCAGCTCTTCCATGTCGTGCCCTCGTCTGCTCCAGGCTGTGGGCTTAGCAGATCATGGCTAGTGAGTTCCCCTGGACATTCACTGTGCAAAAGGATACTAATAAATGCAGGGCTGTGCACTTCCCTATTGTCATCCTCTGATGTCCTGTGTGATGCCCTAAGCTGATACATCTGTGTGGGCCTGGTATTTTGCAGCGGGAAATGAAGGCTCCTGTTGAGGAGTTTGCCATGTAGCCACAGTGCCCCTGAGATGCCTGTTCCTTCTTTTCTAGCAATCCCTCTCACTGCGTATGGACCAATGGCGGCAGCAGCGGCTGCGGCGGCCGTGGTGCGAGGGACAGGTAACTGCCACTTTCCTCCGCAGCGCGGTGTCCTGTCACGGAGGCTTGCGATGGGCTGCGGGAGGGGGGTGGGACGGGGCTGCATTTTTGGGATCTTCGCTACGTAGTTTTGCTGCCTCCTGTAGGTTCCACCCCCAGTCGCACCGGTGGATTTCTGGGCACCACCAGCCCTGGGCCGATGGCAGAGCTTTACGGAGCTGCCAACCAGGACTCAGGGGTCAGCAGTTACATCAGCGCTGCCAGTCCAGCCCCGAGCACCGGCTTTGGCCACAGCCTAGGGGTGAGTGTTCCCCGCCGGGGTCTGCGCAGGGGGAGGAAGATGGAGAGTGGCACGGCCAGGGGATGGGGCTGTATCTCCACGTGGTGTTGGAGATGAGCAGCAGTGGGCAGCCCCCTCTCAGCCCACAGCCTGCTTTCTGGTTAAGAAATACCACCCACCATAGTATTTGCCATGGCACTGCTGAGCCCCAGACCACAGACGGCCAGTGCAGAATGCAGCAGTTCACTTGGAGCTTGCATCCCTGGCCTCCGCTGGCTCTCCCTGACCACCCTGCTCAAGGTCCTGATATCCAAACCTTTGCCTGATCTGGCGCAGACTTTCCAAGAGCCCATCTTGGCCCTGATGCAGTGTCCTGCAGGGTGATGCGGTCTTTAGACCTGGCATCTCCAACTGAAACCAGCTTTCCCAGCGTCTGGGCCATGACTGAATTTGTTGGGGTAGTAGTTCTCCTTTTCTTTTGTTTGCTTAAGAGTGGTGTTTTAACTCTTTCTTCACAGGGTCCATTGATTGCAACAGCTTTTACCAACGGGTATCACTGAAGCCGGGGACCAAGGAGGCAGGAGGTGAGAGAGCTTTGAACAGAAACGGGTAATGAGAGGAGTGAAGTTCTGAGCTGGCCCCTGTGCTTGGGCTCTCAGCAGGAGCTGCGGATGCCGCTGTGAGGCTCGCCGGCCTGACCCAGCCTGCAGGAGGAGTCCTGTGGCCAGCCTGGGGCTCTCTTCTGCACCAGAGGCTTGGCAAGTTGGGTTCCTACCTTACCGTCCCCAGGCTGGGAGTGCTGTGGAGAGGTCACTTAGTGTCTGGGCACAAAGAGGAAGGAAATGGGAGCACTGACAGAGAGAGGAAAGGTCTGCAGGGTTGGCTGGAATCACAACCCAGTGGTGATCCTGAGAGGCAAGCTTGGCTCACCTGCGTGGCTGGGGAAGCCTCCTCCATGCAGTTGGTTGTTCTCACAGCTGCTGAGACACTGTCTCTGGGGAGCGAGGTTTTTCCTCTCCTGCCTGGGAGAAGGGCAGAAGGAAAATCTGGGTCCAATCAGTTCTGTTTCTGGTCCTCAGATGGGCCTGAGAGGGAACTGGTGGATGAGCTCTGTTTGCTTTGCAAACGTGGCTGAAGTTAGCTGGCTTAAAATTAAAATGAAAAAAAAAAACCAAACAGCTCTTCAAAAAGGAGGGCAGAAACTTGCAGGGAACAGTGTCCAGATAGGAGCCCATGGCAGCCTAGCAGGGCTGCACTGAGCTGAGTGCTGGAAAAACGGCTGGACCCCACTACATCACAGGCCTCCCGGGGGCCAGGAGTGCCACAGGTCCGGGCAGGCAGGCTGCACGGCGTGTGGGGCCTTGTTTCCCAGGTTTGCACATTGCCATTAAAGGTGGAAGCATCTCTGCTATGCCCCGTCACTGTGCCAGCGAGATGCAGAGCAACTCTGTGTTGGGGCAAGTTTGGATATCGAGTAGCTCTGTCAGATCACACCGGAAGAAAAACCCCAAGAGAAAATCTGTTGGTTGTTCTAGATCCTGTCCCTTCCCTCCCCTGCTGTGTCCCACAGATTCCCCAGTGACCTAACCGAGGACAGCGGCTGGAGGATCTGGTGAGCCTCGGGGGATGAGCCAAGGTTACCTGTTTCTTGAATCAAACTGCACACTGCCGGCTGGCTGCCAGGCTCCTGCCGCCCTGCCCTGATCTCTCCCTTTGACCAGACCACACTGGACTGAACCCGAGGAGATCATCTCGCTTTCTTACTAACCACCGACGGTTTACGCTTCCCCCCTCCCTGCCCCCAGCCTACCGATTCTTCTTTTATTTATTTTACTAGCGGTTAGTTTTATTTTTTTATTTTATTTTTTTATCTTTTTTTGGGGCTACCCCTTCTTTTTGTTGTTTGCTCTTTCCCGAGCTAGTAGACATATTTTATGAATTGGCTTTGTGATTGTGTTAGGTAGTTTTTATTGAGGAGTATTTTTATTTGGCTTTGAAACTGTTTTGAATATTTTCAACTCTGTTGTTGTTGTCGTCAGTGTTTTTAAAGCACGGTATGTAACAAGAATGCAGTTCTGAAAGGAAGAAAGAGACACAGAGAGAGCAAAGGCTGAGAGGAACTGATGTATTTCTATTTTTTTTAAAGAAACTGTTTTTAATTGTTTCTGTTTTGTAAATGTGAGGCTTTGAAAAGTGTGAAACTCCAAGGATCTGAAAACGTTGGACATCGCTATGGAACAAAACAAATGTATATTTTGCTAAGTGAAAAACGCTATCCTTACAGCTGAAAGATTTTTTTTTTTTTCCTAGGTTTAGTTTTATGTGGGGTTTTCTTTTTCCTCCTGTATAATATGTAAATATCGCGAGCTGAACCTGGCTGCTGCCTGCAGCCTGGCTCCAAGGAGCAGCTCCAGGTCCTGGACTTGGTGCCGCAGCGTGAGCAATACTCTCCAGCAGAATCCTGACAGGACTCCGTTCTTTTTTTGTACACCTTTTACTGTAAGATTTTAAGACCTCTGATGAGATGAAAGGGGAGGGGGTGGGGGGGCGGGGGTGAAATGTACCAGCCATCGGCTGTTTTGCTGAGCGGGTTAAAGCTGCTTCCAATTGCTCGATGTACAGACTCCATCACTGGGCTCCGTAGCGCCAGCCTCTGGTTTGGCTTTAGGTAAAGGGCTTTACCGCCATTGCTTGTCTTGCTTACTTTGAAAGGAATTCACTCTCCAAACACTATCGCTTGCGTCAAGATTTCCCGGGAAAGGGGATCCTCCTCCAGAGGCGAGGGTATCGGAAGGGGTGTTGGCCGGGGCCAGGGGGAGATTTGGGTGGTCGTTCTCTGAAGGGCAGGGCGCTGGGTTGGGGAGTCATTAACGGGGGAGAAAAGCATTAGGGTGGTGATTTGGGGGCGGGTTAAGGGCTTCTCAGGGATTATATGAATTACAGAATTGCAGCTTCCCGTTTGCTTTACTCTGTCTTCTGAAGACTGTGGGAATTTGTCTGTTGTCCTGTGCGGAGGTGATCTGGTCCCTTCTCCAGAACCTGCTGGGGCTTCCCCTGGCGTGGTCCAGGCCCCTGCTAACAAGCGCTCTGCCAGGGGAAGCCTCCAGCAGGGGTACATGGGGCAGGTTTGGGTCTGGATTTCAGTGAACCAAAGACCTTGTTAAGGGGGGTGATTAAGCCTTTTATTAAGATGCAGCCAAACTCTTTTCCCAGGGAAATAACAGCTTCATCTTAAGTTTTAAAAATCATTCCCTCTCTTCCCCCAAACTGAGCCCCTGTAACGGAGAGGGGCATTTAGAAAAGGACAAGGAGGGCCACAGTGCCCACAGGGCCCTTTTTCTCTTCCATCCCTCCCCCATCCGCCGGAGCTTGTCCTGACCTGGGCGATGCGTTTGGAGAGTTCTGTTTAGGTAAGAGGGTACTTAACAGATCAGTACTGAAAACACAAAGCAATAATTTTTGTTACTGAGACAAGAGTCTGTATGTCTGTTTTTTTAAATATTTCCTAATTAAAGAAGAGCTGCATTTTATTGGGTTTATTTTTATTCTATATACTTCAAATTTGGGTCTGCGGACAGCGCTTTCCTCCCTCTTGGTATATGCGCTGAACTGCTTCCGTGCCCCCTCCAGACATCCAAGGCCAGCTGTGCTGCTGCTGGGCTGTGATTCACTCTCTGGCCAGTGCTGCCACTGCCTGGAGGCTGGGGCTCCAGTTTCAGGGTGGGCATTTTTTTAAAAAGAAATAAAGCTGTGTTTTTAAGCCAGTAAGTTATTACACTCCAATGTTTGTTCTCTCCACACCTGTAACCCTTTTTCCAGATTTCAGTTTTAAATTCCTAATAAATTATTTGAAAACTGTCCTTCTCTGTCATTATTTGGGGGTGGGAGATTTTCAAATGGAGGAGATTTCAGGTGAACTTGGACCTGGCAGGAGTTGCATCCTGCCATTAGGATAAAAGCCCCAGGCAGGGCTATGACACTGTTCTGCTCCCAGACTTTGGCAGTGGCCCAGTTTATAATGTGCGGCAGATCTGGTTTTAATAGAGATCGTGTCTCTTCTCTATGTTACAGAGGTTTTGTATAGATATTAGTAGGCTGAAGAAAGGAGGAGATAGTGTGGTGCTTAGAAGTTTGGGTCAGATGCTCTGGATTCAATGACTATGGTGGACCAAGGAGGCTAGAGCTAAGAAATCAAAATGTGGAGATGGGAAGGGAAGAAAAGTCCTTAACAGACAGCACTACAAGAGAAAGGTGAATTCTAACAGTGTGAAATAGTAGGGAAGCCTGGGCAGCAGGTCTTAATCATAGAGAAGTCTTAAAAAATTTAAGGCTCAAGCCTGTAAATTTAAGAACCAGTTATAAGTTGGGATGTCCTCAAAAGCATGCTGAGGACCAGCGGCTCTGTAAGCAGCACAGGTTGGGGGAAACCAAAAATAGCATTGGTGGAAAAATCTTTACCCTGCTGGGATTTTTCTCATGAGGCACTGTTGTGGTGCTCACATGGTTACTTTCCCACACTCGGTGATCCTCTTGTTGAATTAAAATGTATGAAATCCAAGATATGACAGTATTTTTGACCTGTGACTTAAAAAGGCCAGTTTATTGGAAGTTTTCTTCACAATATCAATAATAAATCAGACATTGAGAAGTGAGGAAGAAGGAACCATAGAGTCTTAAGGTTCATAGGTAAGAGAACAGAGAAATAATAATTTAAAAAAGAGTAAAGGTGGCCAAAGTAGCAAAGGAGAAAGAGAACACTTAACTGGATATTGAAGGGAAAATCAGCAAATTGATGTGTGGGCAAAAGATTAAATTCTTTTCTCGGAACTAACTGTGGTACAGACTGTCCTTTACATCAGCCTTTAATGTTTGTTCAATGTTTTGCTAGGACGTGAGAATCTTCAATCTGTAACTCAGCATCTGTTTGGCTTTAGGTAACCTCTGAGTGGGGAATCCCAGAGAATCAGAGATATCAAAAAGGTTATGCTGATGAACAACCAGAACCGTTCTGTCTACCTTTAGCTAGATGTCCTATGGATATGTCAGCATTCTATGGATACTGTAGGTACCCTGGCATAGTTTCAGATCCTTTGAGGGGGAAGATGTCCTCGTTGTCCCCTGTAGAAACATGCATTTGAACCTACTGAGGGGTGGTGAACCCTGAGTCTCCTGAACAAGGTCTCTGGCATGTTAGGCTGTTAGGGAAAGGTGGGCTGTGCCTCTTGTGCTGCTCTTAAAAACTGAAGGCTTGCTTGGTGCTTTAGAAATAAATGCACTCTGACTGTCAAGTGGGCAGTCCAGGATCTACATCTTGAGTGTGTAAAAATGCCAAACCTGTAGCCCTGACAGTGTTAGAGCCTCTGGGGTCTGAATATGAGTGCAGTATTTCAGACTTAACCCCTGGCGGACTCCAGGAAGGTTTTTTCTAACCCATTTTTTTATCTTATTTCAAGGTTCCCAACTCATCTTATACTTTGGCATAGAGAACCAAAGGGCGTGACTGGGTTCTGCTTTGGTGCTGAAGAAAGAGAAACTGCTGTCTCTGAGCGACCAAAGTCTGCTGTGTATGTTGAAACTTCTAAGCCCAGTTATTTCCAGTGTAAGTCCCTTAAGGTCATGGGAAAACAGACACTACTCCTTGTTTAAGCCAGATACAGAGGCTTTCCATGCTGCTTGGCTCCTGTTTCTTGCCTAGTGGTACCTCCTTCTCTATGGTTTCAAAGTAAAACCCAGCTTGAACTGTTTTCAGTTCAGCTCGTGTGAAATGGTCTTTTGGGGTGAGTGGATGACCTGTACCTTATTCTCTAAATTAGGCCAGGACAATCCATGGAGAGCTACAGGATTCATCATAAGTGGGATACCATAAAAAAAGAGGATGCCGCTATTAGTGGGATGGTTATTAGTGTGCCAGCAATTTCCAACATAACTACCATACTGCTACTATTTTTTAGTAGCCTTTAAAAGTGTCCAGATCTTTCAGGCTGGCTTTTAATAGTAGCATTGAAAGAATTTAATAGCAAAAATCTAGATAGCAAATATTTGCCTTCCTGGCTTTCGTAGATTTAACTCCACTGGCCTTCAACTGGTCATGTCACAACCTGCTGCCCACAGCCTATGATGGAAGAAGCCTGCATTTAGTAACATAAATACTGGCTTGTTTATCTCATACCCATGTCAAGGTGAGGTTGTCATATAAAGAGCCGCATTTTCTTTAGCACCAGTCTCTCTAAGTCCTCTGAGAATGAAGTCCCTGGCCCTGTTTCTCCTGCTGTCTGGTGTGTAGGTGGCACTCCCCGCCACCCCGGACTGGTAACACCATGCCTAACTCTAACCTTTGTGTCTCTTCTCAGCGGGCACAGCCAGCGCTGCTGTCTCACCCTGGGCCATGTGGGATTTTCGCAGCATGATCAAATGCACCATCCCAGGCAGCCATCCTCTGCTGGAATTTGCTGACTACGGCTGCTACTGTGGCTTGGGAGGCAGTGGGACTCCAGTGGATGAGCTTGACAGGTTTATAAGACTCTGCTTTTACAAACCTCTTTCCTTGCTTGTGCTTTCCTGGTTCTGCATGCTAGCTTTGTCTTAGCTGGCCCTGCTTATAAATGTTCACAAAACTCTCCAGCTGCTGTGAATGAAGCTTTCTCTCAAAGATTGATTCAAAGAAAAAAGGATGTGTAGTATCACACCTTGATGCCTTATTACTAAGATAAAATATAATCCCAGCAACTCTGTTTCCCCTTCTGTGGCAGCTACACTGCACTCATTCCAGCATTATTTTTTCAGCAGTGCTGTGCCAGCAGCTGGGATGCAGCTCTGCCCACACTGCCCAGTGCACGACCATCAACTTGTGCAGGGCAGAGCTGCAAAATGCTAAGTGGCTTGGGCAGTTTAGATATCACACAAGTCTGATAGCCAAGATGCAGTGAATTGTGCCGGCTGTCAGCTCTTCAGCTACCAGGCACTGATGGGGCGTGTAGGGTAAATGCTGGCTTTTGCTTTCCCTGTGCCCAGTAGGCAGCTGTGAAGATGCTCCAGTAAGTACACATGTACAAGACAACTCTTGGAGCATTAGCTGGCAGAACCGTGTCCCTTTGAGGTCCTTTGTGTCTGCTCTCTTACCACGTGGTATCTTTTTTTTTTTCCCAGTGCCTTGTCAAAGCAATACTAGCATATTTATGTGTCTTACAGGTCAGCTGAGTTTGCATTTCTAGTATTTTCTGACCTTTTCCTCATTGTTTCCCAGCTGCTGTCAAGTACACGACGACTGCTACTTTCAGGCACGTAAACTCGAATCATGCAGATCCTTCTTGGACAACCCCTACACAAAGTTGTACAGCTTCAGCTGCTCCAGCGGGCAGATCATGTGTAACAGTACGTCCACTTCCACGTCACTCCACTTCGAACGTTACTCCAGTCTCTCTTCTGAAGGAACAGGGCTGCGTTACACTCCATGCTTCTGTGGCAGGAGGGTGCAGTGCAAGTCCCGTCCGGGGGGCTGGTTATTAGAAATGGGGCACCTCACACAGGCACCAGAGTGACTATTCTCCAGAGAGCACACAACTTAAAGTTCCTGAAGATAAACGGTATCGCAGTACATAGGGAAGCCTGTCCCCTCTTCAGGGGATTGAGTCCCTGTGGTACTTTTCTGGGAGTCCCTTTAACGGCAGTATATAAGAGATCAGCATGCTACCTGGGCAGCATTACACAGCCTCTGCCAAACACCTCCAACGTAATGGTGGAGCTTTTACGGGGCTTTGGAACAGAGATAAGTAGCAGATAGACTGGAAAACAGAACTGCAGGGAAGGAAGGAGCAAGGAGATGCTGGGCCGGCGCGCGCAGCTTTGGGGCCAGGGGGTTAGCGGGGAGAAGCATGTACACCCCCAAAATGACGGCAGCAGTAAGAGGGCTACACCCCGGCAGCAGAAACGCCTGCCTGAGCCACTGCCGCGCCTGGTGAAGGAGCTGCGGGGTCTGACCGCTCCTGCTCTCTCCTCCAGGCAAGAACAACGAGTGCGGGATGTTCATCTGCAACTGCGACCGCATCGCTGCCATGTGCTTCGCCACGGCGCCCTACAATCCCGAGCACAAGAGGCTGGACACCAAGAAATACTGCAGCTAGTCCTCCTCCTCGTCGTCGTCCTCCTCCTGCCCCTCAGGGCGGCGGGAGGCCCGCGGCGGCCCGTCACTAATAAACGCCTTGCAACGACCCGGCGGCTCCCGCCTCCTCCCCGCGCCGCGCTGAGGGGACCAGGCTGGGGGTGGGTGGG
>VYZV01021174.1:264110-274529 GCA_013401275.1 Pandion haliaetus
GGGGGAGGAGATGAGGAGAGGCCCTGCCCCCTCTGCCTGCGGTCCATTGTGACGCGTGCGGCGCCCCCGCCCCCGCGTCTCTTGATTGGCCCTCGGAAGGGGTGGGGGCGGTGACGCCCGGGGAGGGAGGGCGCGAAGCCGCCAGCAGGTGCGCCCCGCGGGGACAGCCCCGCCCCGCCCCTCCCTGCCGTGAGGGGGCGGGTCTCGCCCTCTCCCCTCAGGTGCCCGCGGCCTGAGGGCGGCGGAGGGTCGCTCGATCCCTCTTGGGTCTTCTCAGGGCGGCCCTCCCTCGCCCGCCCGGTGAGCGGGGAGGGGAGGGGAGGCACTGCTCCTCGGGGTGCCCACGCGTTGGCTACGGCGCAGCTTGCCCCTCTTGGGGGTGCGTATCCCTCGGGGCATGGCTACGTGAGGGGCTTGAGCCGTTTGTCTGGCTGTTCGCTGCTCTGAGAGATCCGTATGTGCTTACGCTGGGGAGGTCTTCCCCTGCCTAGCGCTGTTCCTGGTCGGGAGCTGTAGGGAAAGAGGTAATGTTGGCCTGGAAGTCAGGGGAGGGCAGGGAGAACCTCTGAGGGACAGTGTCTGCCCTGGTTTTCCTGTCCTGTCAAGGGCCTGCGCCAAAACTTCCACCCAGGCTTGGTGTTATCACGCTGCAGAGGCAATTTTACTGCCGGAGGCTTTCAGGAGGGTGTTGGTGAGCTCCTGTGGCAGGGGCTGCTTAATGACCCTGTTTGCTGACAGGGCAGGAGGAAGGCCCTGGTTCATCACCGGAAAACAGCTCTCTTGCCTCCACCAGCTAAAGGAGAGCATTCAGCCTGCCCTGTCATCTTTGATCAGGTACAGAATGGAGATCTTGGATGAGTTTGACAACGAGTATCCCCTCAGTATAACGTTCTGCAAGCTGATTTCCTTAGAGGAATTTGAGGAGCAGTCTTTGTCCTACACTCAGCAATGCCTGCATGAACTGTACTCAAACATGGAGCAGAACCCAAGGATCTGTGAGAGGGCTCTGAGAAAGCAGAAACAGATGGAGAAGGAAGAAGCTGGCTTGATATCTTATTTGAAGGTACTTGCAATGCCTTCCTAGTGAAGGTCACTGGATCTTTGAGGGTATTAGGGTGATAATGAGATAAGATGGTAAATTGTTTTTGGTTTTTTTTTTTAAATGTGTGTGTCAGCTGGATACTCCATCTTAAGGCAGACTGAGTCCTAGTTTTGTACCAATATACGTTGCTTATTTTTCCTTGGGTGTTTGTATACATGAATTTTCTGGAAACATTGAGCTCTTGGGGTTGTCCACAGAAATCCTGAGGATCCTGGACGCACTCCTGTCATATGGCTAAGAGGAATCATTTCTAGGGCTGGAAGTGCGAGATGAGGTCTCCTGTCCTCACACACTAGCTTTGATTCTGAAATCATTGTTTGTAGAGCAGTAAAGGTCCTAAGTAAATGTTACTGAAATCCCTTTGTAGTGATAAATGCTAAAGCCCATTGTAGAGAAAAAGTAAAATACCATCACTATCTAGAAGAAACACTGTACTTCTGAGCTATATCATCACAAGCAGTGAAGAGAGCTGGGGTGCAGTTCGAAGCATTTCAGAAACTTGGTATAAATTTTCCCTGTAGTAGGAACTCTCTAGATTTGAGGTGAATAATATATCTACTCCTGGTATCCAGCATTTGGGGCTTGCTAGCATTCCCTGGATAAGCTCAATGGATAGATGAAGGCATCAATTAATTCTATATCTGTCTTACTCCATACAGATTTTTATAAGCCTGCACTTATGTTTGGTGGTTCCTTGATCATGCTTCTTACTCGCATGCCGCTTTGGTGGTGTGGAAGACCTAACGGTAAATTTAAACAGCCCCCTGAGAGAGCCCACACCCAGGGAATCTTCCCACATAAAGTAAAGTGGCAGGCCCTAATAAATGGTGCGGGTGGGGACACTGAAGGGGTTGTGCAAAGTTGCTTTTCAGGGCTTTGAAGAACATTGTGGAAAGAGTCTAAAAGCAGGCCAGTCAGCTTGAACTGACTTACTGCCAGCTTGTGAGGAGTACAAAGAGTACGTCAAGATCTTCTGCCATGCCGGTCTGTATTTCTGTTCCAGGACCAGAAACAGAGTACCTGAAATACAAGGTATCCCTGTGCTCAGCAAACACAAGAGCTCTGAAACCCTACACAACGCTGCAGCCATTGCAGCTGGCATGTGAGATGCTGGAGGGATGGTGGCTCTGTGGACTTACGTTGCAGAAGTAAAGTCTCAGTGTCTTATCTTCCTTTTCTCTATTGTTGTCTTCTAGGCCAAGATTTTTCAGGCTCTGCAGGGAGAGCTGAATTACTCTAACTATATGGGCATTGCAGAGATGAAAGAGAAAGTTCTCCAGCTGAGACAAGACATGCAGAGAGCGAACAACTATGCTCATGGTAATGAGAGTGTTTCAGTTTCTATTTGGGCCTGGAGACCAATACGAGATGCTTGTACTGTTGCTCTTCCTCTCAGGCTCAGGTTTTGTTTTTCTCTGCCACTGTCTAGTTAGTGATGTGGAAGGGAAAAAGTACAGAATGTGGTAATTGGGTATTTTTCCTTAGCGGGAAGGGAGAGGATAGGGGGCTGCACATAGAATTGCAGATCCGGAACTGTGGTTTTAAACCCCAGCTGGCTTGACTCTGCCTTTCACCTTCCTGTGCAGTTTCATTCCTGATAATTCAGGAAGGATCTCAGGGAGAATAGTGATACTGTTTATCTACCATCTCTTTCATGATTTTTCTCAGTATACCTCAGAATACCTTACAAAAAGGCATGGGCCACAGTATTGTATCTATTACATCATGGAAAACAGATGCAGAGAGGCAAAGTGGCTTTCTGAATGTCACAGTGTGACTTCTGGATTGATCAAAGGACTGAGAATTCACTCTGGTCTCATCCTTCCAAGCCTAGTGCCCTGTCCCCTGGGCAACACTACTAAAGTTTTCCTCTGCTTTGAATCCGCTGTGCACCTATTGGCTATCCTGTTGCCTCTGGGGCTGGCTGCCCCAGAAAATAAGAGACACAAAGAATACACATCTTTTGGAGCAGAAATGTCTGTTAGAATAGACAGGGGAACATTTCTGAGTAATTAATATCCAGCATTTCAAAAGCACCTTTTATGGCCAGAGTGTTCTGCGAACAAGATACCCTTCACTGGATGTGTTGTTTTCTGTATTATAATCCCTTCCCATTTAACTGAAAATGTTACTTTGACTTTCTTTTTGGACCACGAACTTACTGCTGTTGAAGTTAGTATCAAACCTCCCTTAAGTTAGGAGAGGAACTGAGGTCCTTGTTTGACATTTGCTGCTCTGGCTCCAAGCTGAATGCCTGATTTTTGGTTTCCAGGCCATATAGTGGGTATATATAGGCCAATACAGAAGTTAGACGATTATTCCTATTCAGCGCTGACTGTTCCTGCAGTTTGGTATCATCGGGGGCAAGGCCCTTATGGAGCAATAAATCGGATCCTGTGTGGTTCATATACCAGCTGTTGCAGAGCTGCCTTTCCCTGCTGCGCTCTCCTCTCTGCAGGCTGTTGAAGGTCCTTCCCCACTCCCTTGGCTGGCCCAGCTCCTATGGAGCATGTCATTGGCCTGCAGCACCTTGGACGCAGCCTGTGTGCCCTGATGTGAGGAACTGTGCTACTCGCGCTGTGTACACAGCACCAAAAATCTGTAGGCCACCAAGCTGTAGTTTGGGAATAGCCAACCCTGCTAGACATGGAGAAGTCTGTGATGTGCAGAAATCCTGCAAAACCAGTCACTTTGCTCTGCTGGTATCAGCTGAAATAACCAGCTATTAAAGAGAGCGCTCCACAATATCTGCCATGTGTTGCGTGTGCATGGCTGGGCCTACTGGTGGGCTGCTAAGGTCCTTGCTGTTGGCATAGGAGTGGGGACACATATATGTCTCCTAGGTCACCCTCTCTTACCCTATTTTATTGGGGAGAGTGGTTCTTGGAAAGACAGAGGCAGTATGGAGATCTGAATAAGGCTCAGAATACTTTTTTTCGTGGTAATTTTGAGAGACCAGTGACTGTTTATTGAGGACTGGAACACAAAAACTTTACCCTGCTTGTCTCTGCCATTTTCAGTGACTTTCTGGACTGTGTTAGACTGCTCATGTCTACTAAAACATGCCTGGCAGAACTTGCTCCCAGAGCCAGATGCTGTTTTGCTACCTGGAGAGAAAAGAGCAGGTTCAATACCACTCTGTAAAAATATGGTGTTTCTGCTGCAGCTGTTTACACAGCAGTTACTTGCAGTACAGAGGAGAGCATGCAATTTATCCTAGCTTAATAGATGGGAGAAGTGTTTTTAAGATAAAGAGAACCGAATATAGGTGGAGAGTGTTACAAGTGAGGGAGCAGAGGTGGTGGCTTGCAAGGGTGTGTATAAGGACAGGTCTTGAACCTGACCCCCTAGATGTGAGGGCTTGCTGAGCAAATGCTTAAATGCTCAGCTGTCTGTGCCCCATTGAGCTGAACTGCATACTTCTGTTTAGAAAGAGCCTAAATGTTCAGTTGATTTAATTGCTCTGTTGTGCATCCTTACCTCCTTGAACTGCTGTTACCTCTTTGCAGTGAGGATGAGGTGAACTCATAGGCTATTTGCTCCCTGTTCCCTGTGCTTTAGCCTGTTACTAGCACATGCTTCCCTCAGACCGTGTCTGCATGGGGGAGGTAGGCAAAAGGCTGCTAAGAGGAACTTCTGCTCCCTTTGCCAATATGCCAAGCAGTGGCATTGCTGCAGCGACCAGTAGGGCAACTACTACTGACTCCAGTTCTTCCGTGTCCCAATAGTATATGCTATAAAAGGAGGGCGAGGCCTTCTCTGTCTGTTATGGGTAGCTATACTGCCTTCCCTATAAAGTGGTTGAGATGATTCATCTGCTAAATGCTGCATGCAAGCACTGTCTTGTAACTGCGAAGTAGTGGCACTGTGGGTTTGGTAACAGCCTAAGAGTATTTAGTAGACTACTTCAGCAGAGGATTAAGTGTAATAGGACAAGCTGGAGAGGGAAAGGCCCTGCAGCGTTAGCGGGTTCTGGTCACTGGAGGGTGCTGGTGGGAGATGTGGTTCAGCCCACACCTTTCTGAAACGCCCCTTCTGCCTTGCTTTCTGCTTCCAAATGCTTCTCACTATGGGAACTGCCAGTGTGAATTGCGGAAGGAGCTTAGGGAAAGCACCAGAAAGGTGGCTGGCTTTCTGTGGCCTTTTCTAGGAGATAATACTCGAGATCAACAGTTTTGCTGTTGGATACAGTATTGTATGTCGTGTCGTCCGTCCCCCCCCTTTTTTTTTACCACCACCTGAGCAGAAACCACTTGCTGCAACTGCAACTTTCTGTAGGAGATAAACACCCACCTGCTTTGTGAGTCATCTAATTTATCTTCCATTTTGCAGGGCATCACTAAAACTTACTTCCTGGATTTTTTTTGGGGTGGTTTTCATGAGCCACGAGCTCCATGTTTCATCACCCCCTTTAAAACAAGCTTTCCTCTTTGATCGGCTCTTCACAGCTCCAAATTTCCCTCTGACTGGTTGGACCAATCACCATAAATCTGGCAGAGCTTTAGGAAATGCCTTCAACCCATTTGGCTGTGTGCAACTCAATAAATGGAGGTTATTATTCCCCTTCATGCTAAGCTGTGAAAATGCATCAAAAAGCATTTGCTTCTTGTCTCACCTCCAGTGCTGTTTTCCCCAAGCAACAAAGGGACTCATCTTAGTGAGAAGGCAGCCTTAATCCCACTTGTGTGATAGCCTCAATTTCCTGAGGATCCTCCAGCTTTCCTTACCTGCAGGCACAGCTTCTTTATTGTAGAAGTAGTAGGTGCACAGAGAGACGAGGAGCCTTGCTGCAGCCATGGTCAGTTCTGTGCACAGACACAGGACTTGGCTGTTAAACCCAATCAAGTTCTGTTATGCCAAGTGCTAAATAGGGGAGGGTAAAATGTGATTTTTGTCATATGCCACTTGCCCGAGTGAGAAGCCAAGCACTGCCACCCTCCCACCAGCAGCAGTTTGTGTCAAACTATGAACTCTGGGGCACAGATTGACTTGTTGCAGATATTCAGTCTTTAGAATTACAGAGGTCCAGCTGGATTTTCTTCTCCTTGGCCCTTGCCAATGTGAAGATATGGGATCACACTGGAAATCTGGATGCAGCATGTGTCTAAATCTTTCTATATGTTTCTTTTTTTGCAAGCTTCTGATAAAGGAATAGCAGAATGTCCCAGAAATCCTCTTTCATTAGTGAAAAAGCACCATTTCTGATTTGCATATGCTGAAGCTGCATATGTTGTCTGGGTCTCGGCAAGGGCAAGCAGCACTTAGGTCATTCACTCAAAACCGCTTGCCTGTAGTGTGTAAGTCACAGCTCTGTATCATGAGGCTCTCTAACACAAAATGCTTTTTCCTATTTCCGCCCCCCCCTCTTATTTTAGCCTTAGTAATTGTTACCTGTTTGCCCAATTGCTCTTTTGAGGTGAGTGGGTATGAATTTCTTATTGTCCCTCTGTGTCCCCTGCATGATTTCCTGTATCTGTCAGGACCTGGGTGCATAGGTGACAGAGTACTCAGCTGTGCAGCCTCTGTTGGGCACCCTTGCAGTTAGAAAAGCTCACAGAACCAATATAATAGGAGCCCATTAATTCTTCTCCTCCTTTGTGGTGTTACTCCAAATGCATCATCCACCTCTTTTTTAAGGCTCCAACCAAACAAATTGAAGCTGTTTAACAGCCCATGTACCAGAATTTCCTGTCCCTACAGAAAGAAAGCATCAGCCAGGAGGAATCTGGCATCTGAAAGATACTTTCACAGTATCTATCAGTGATGAAAATGGCCAGACCAGTAGGACTGGAGAGGCAAAGTCCTCTATCATAAATTTACTCTCTAACCACTATTATCTTTTCTGTAGTCTAAAACCACAATTGCTACGGCCAAGTTAATTCAGATCTCAAAAACCCTGCACGGAGACAGTATAGAGAATGGCTGGGTGTAGTGATAAACTGACTTCAGGCATTTGGCTGACACCGTCCTCATTCCTTTCCCATTGACTCTAGACAGCCTCCTAGGACTGTTGCTTTCAGTTGCTGTTTACCTGGGGCTGCCCTAGGACAAGTTATGCTAGAGGAAGACTCCATCTGTCCTGCCCAAGCCCCATGTTTTGAATGAGTAGACTGAGGAAACCAGTATGTTGGCACTGGTTTGAAATACTTTTTTNCCTCCTCCTCACAGCTGCAAAGACTGGTAAAGGGCAACATCCAAGGCAGTCACAGGGGAAGAAGCACACTCTAGAAGGTAGATTTAGTCACCTTCACTCCGAGGTTCCTGAATCTCCCAAGTTCACCATGCCCAGGGTCTTTGGTCCTTTTCCAGAAGTCGTGGATAAGCAGGTTTGTCAGTAGGAGCACTCTGACTGTAAGATATGGGAGGCTGTACTTACACCATACCCACCAGGCACAAGTCCTTTGGGCCATCTGCAGTCTGTGCTGCCCTCACTGGAGCATAGTATGTGAAATATCTTTCCTAGGCTGCAGGACTTAATTACAAAGTTTGCTCTGAGAATTTTCCCAGAAACAAAGACAAGACTTGCCAAATGGAAGTAGTTTTTGCTTGCTTTGGGTAATTCCAACCCCACTTTGAGAAGAGTGGCAGAAAAATCCATTATAAGGCACTCTCAGCACCTCTATCCAAACCTCAGGAGCTTGTCCTAGTATGAACAGCTGTAAGAAAAAGGGAAGAGCATAAGCTGTTGCTTCAGCTAATTTCATGGTCAAAAAACTGTTCTTGTGTTGTTGTCTGATGTGTACTTTTACCATGCATAGGTGGACAGAGCTACGACTTCAAGGCCTGATCTAAAATACTGGTGGACTGGTCTAACAACAGTGAGCCAGAAAAGGTAGGAGAGGATTGAATCATGTACAGGAAAAGGCTGGCTTAAAGCAGACAAGGTAGACAGAAAGGATCTGCATTTCCTTCCTGGTGTGGGGGAAAAGAACACTGCTCAGGCTCTGTAACACTCTTTTTCTGTTAGTTTCAGCCAGTAACACAAAGATTACTGTCCTTTTGTTTAGTCTTTTAGGAACAGTACGTCTCCCCTTTTAAAATCCTTCTCCCTTGCAAATTCTGCATAGGCTGAGAGACTAAAGCTGAACACTAG
This sequence comes from Pandion haliaetus, assembly GCA_013401275.1. Taxonomy (NCBI): domain Eukaryota; kingdom Metazoa; phylum Chordata; class Aves; order Accipitriformes; family Pandionidae; genus Pandion; species Pandion haliaetus. The sequence continues at coordinate 272,306 of VYZV01021174.1, forward strand.
GTCAGTTCTTTTACTGAGTTTGTTGTTTTCCCACAGCATGGCTAATTAACATCCTATAGTGCTCAACCCTGGAGGTTTCTGTAACTCCCTCCAGGCTGGTAACTACATCAGTAAGCTGAGAAACACGAACATCTCAGGACAGGTCTTTGCTAGCTACCTGGAATGACATCGTTACCTTCTGATAGCTGTTATCTCTCTGCATTGCATCTTCCCACAAAAATAGTCCCCAAGGACTGACAGGGGAAGGTGTCAATCAGCATTAGAGTGATGCAGATCTGGCTTTTGGTGTAGGAACTTCAGGCTTTCTCTGGCACTTCTCAGTTGAGTGAACTAACTTCTCAGTGGTGTCCTGGAGAACATGCTGAGACGTGAAGTGCTCTGATCCTGCTCTAAAAGAACTCAATTTTAGTAGTGCTGGATCAGCTTAGCAGAAAAAAAAAGGAACTCCTCTGTCTCAGCCTCATATACTTGTTGTATATGTACTCATTAACATATAGTAGTAAACCATGCACAGAAAATTTACTGTAATGTTCATTTACTGTAAGTCATTGTCCTAGTGACTTAAAAGTACATAGTGTAATCAGCAGAGGGTCAGGGTAACCTGACTCATTAGTGATACTGAAGAGACACCCCGACTCCTCTCCCACAGGCTCAGCTGCTGAACTGGAGAAGAGACAGGGATAGATGTGGGAGGTTTAGTCACACTGCTAATGCCAAGTCCTCACTGGAAATGTTTTCTTATTTTAGACTTCTTGGCAATGCTCCCACACCTCAAAGTGCTGGCTCTACTGGCACCAAACCTGCAGCCGCTGTTTTTAACACACCTATGTCATGCAAGTTCCAAGGTGGTGCAGAAGATGACATGGAGAGTGAGAAAGCCAGCCCCAGTTCCTCTGATAAGGAGGCTTAAATGTCTCTTCTTCCATGGAAAAACCTATGTGAATAAACACTGTGCAAGCTCCCTGGCTGTGTGTGGAGAGTCTGCTATGCCTTAGCAATGATTTCTGCAAAAGCTTTGGTTAGCAGGACAGGTGTACTATGCTAAAGATGGAGGGACATCTGTGAGCTTTCTTCACTACCAAACACCAGATACCTAACTCGCTGGAAAGTGGGATCTCCACCAAATGAGAGCAGAATGCAGGTAGGGGTCCTGAACTTACCTCGCTTGGCTTCTAAGAGAAGCCATCTCTCCTCTGACCCATAATAGCCGAATCTTGAAATGTGTTAAGTATCTTAATTCCCTCAACCTTCTGCAGAAATTGGGTGCCCAAGTATCCCTTAGATTCTGTGCTTTACTTGCTCCTGCCTGACATGGATTTGAATCAACAACAAAGCGAAAAAGAACTTTGCATCATGCGGTCAGTTGTCCTTGCTTTGCTGCTTGACCTTTTAGCAGATGACTCTGGCATCCTTGCTTCCCACTGCTTGTTATGGTTCTTGTCAAAATATTAATATAGGACATGTTATGTGACGAGTAGGACTGGGGCATTTGAAAGACCCCAACAATTAATCTCCCTCATAGCCAGGAGAGCAGTAGGTTCATGCAGACGGTCAGGTAAAAAATTTATGATGTTCTAGTCTGGGCAAGATTCTGTCTTTTGCTCCATAAATGGTTTAATATGGCTTACGTTACCACCCTAAGGATCAACAAATAAATGGTTACCCAGTAGTGATGGATCTCATGTTAGGAGTATGGAAAATTACATCTATTAATAGCTTGAGATTACCTCCTGAGGGAGACCTATTGTACAGATTTAATTGTATTTCTTTCAATTCATCAGCTGTCAATAATTACATCCTGCATTTTTGCAATGGAAAAAATGAATCTAAACTGGCTATTGAGACTGTACTTAAATAAATCATAGGAGAGAGAGGAAATTACAATGCAAATAGTATCAATCTTGTAAACAATTTTAATTCACTACTTAGCTATTCATTAATTAAATAACATCTTCAAAAAACACATTCTGGAAAACGTAGCAGCCACACTGAAAGCAGTGCTGTTCAGATTAGCTTAAAGTAACTCCTCTGGCATCTCAACAATATATAGTTTTTAAAGGGTTCAAGTAGTAAGCAGTTCAGCTTGTCAGCTGACAGTTGAGAGAAATGCTGACTTCCCTTCCTTGCTGGAATACGTTAGCCTTATAGTCTGTGCTTTCAAATAATCTCTTCTAAAAGCAGTATTCTTGTTCAGCTTCTATTTTGACCCCCCCCCCTTTTTTTT
>VYZV01021174.1:288391-313659 GCA_013401275.1 Pandion haliaetus
CCGCCGTCCGGGCCGCCGGTGTTTGTCCCGGCTCTGCCCCGGTCGGCAAAGGCGCCCTTCGGGGCCCTGCCCCGGGAGCAGCGTGGAGCGTGGTCGGGTTTCGGCGGACGCCTCCTCGCCTGCCGCTGCCGCAGCCTCTGGAGGCTATTCTTGGGCCAGATCTGTAACTTTGCGGGGGTATAGAGGGATCGGTGGGGAGCCCTTGGGGGTCAGCCGAGCACAGCCCCTGCCCAGCGTGCCGCCGGGCTCAGAGCTCGTCCTTCTGCTCCCTCGGCTCGTCCCAGGTGTGCCAAAACCTTCCAAAACTGTGTAGCAGGGAAATGTCAGGTCTCACTGGAAAGATCTAGAGAGTTTGAGTTCCTTTGGTACCGAGCCGGAAAGGGGGTGGATCTGCCAAAATCCCTTGTGCTCTGGGAGACATTAGGGTGACTGAGTTCCGCTTATGAAACCGATTAAATCAGACGCTGGGGAGGGGCCGCAATCCGTTACTTCCATCCTACCTTTAATAGAAACCAGACCTTCTGTTAAGATATACCCCAGCAAAAATGCAGTTTTATTACTGGACCTGGAAGCTCACATTACAGTGCTGGCATAAAGCTGGTGGTCACGCCTTCAGAAAACAGACTCGTATTTGGGCTAATGTTAAAACTTACAGGGCAAGGAGTCCGTCAGCTGCATGGCTTCCTGGTGAAAGGTGCACCACGAAGGATTCGTTCTTACGGAGTGAAACCTTACCCTCTGCCTGGGTGAAGTAGCTGGTGGTGCAAACAGAATTAATTTCTACTGCAGTTTCTTCTCACAGTTATTGTTTCTTTAAGTGGAGACAGTTCTGTTTACTGTTTCTTATGTCCCTCAGCCTGGTTATCTCTTGGAGATTTGGTGCAAGTTTCTAGCATGTTCAGGAATGCATTGCTAGTCAGAACAGGATTCACCCAGTCTGTGTATTTACTTGCTGAGTGGCCCTTCAAGGTGAGCATACAGATAGCATTGTGTAGGGCGAGTTTAGTGTCTCATCAGCGTGCTCTTTAATGAACCACGGGAGCTGGACTGTGCCCACTGCGATGTTGCATTCTTTTCCACTTGTCCGAATAGGCTACTGCAGTTTCAACACATTTTTCCTTTCCTCTGTAGGAGGATTAGAGGTGAACTGCAAAGAAAGTCTGAAAAAGATCTGAACTTGTGTCTGTTTTGCTCTTCTGAGGTGTTAACTGTATTGACACAATCTAAAGTTAAAGTTGTGATCTGATCTTTAAAACAACTTTTTGTCTCAGCAATTTGATTCATCACGTTTTAATTACTCCATGTCTTTCTCAATTATTGTGCAGTCTTTCAGACTGGGCGAGATCTGATTATCTAATAGTAAGCAATTGAACAAAAGAAGTGGGACCTTTTCTCTCTCTAAGCTTTTTTTTGCTGTACAGAATTCTCCATGGAAAGGCACACCAGCTATTTTCCCTCTGGAAATCATTGTTAGCCCCAAAATTGCTCACTTATTTTTCTAAAGCCATTCACCTTAGGGTGCATAAATAAGGGGACAATGCTGTGCTGAAATAAGTGCTTTCCTGAAACAAGTCAAACTTTTGAATTGAAGTGAGAGTTGTTTGGTTTTCTTTCCTCATTATCTATGGGTGGATTATCTGAGTTGCGGATTAACTGTGTCATGGATACAGATGTCTGCGCTGGCTGTGTCCAGAGTCAAGCTGGTCCAGCAGGACTTGTTGGTTCAGGCACAATGCCATGTGGACATAGCTGCACTGCTTCCAGGGCCAGTTTTGGCCCAAAAGTAGTTTAGCATTGAGCCTGAGCTAATACGCCTTGCAGGTTCGGAGTTGATGTCGAGTAAAATCAGCTTAGGTATTTCCACACCATGCTTCTGAATTTGTGTTGTGCGGAAATGGACCTTGCTAGACAGGAGGGAACACCTCATAGAGCCCGTTGGTGTGTCTGTTCTTAACTCCCTGAATTTATCAAAAATCTCCTCCCCCTTCTGGAGCTGATGGAGTTGATCAGTGTGAACTTGTGCGCTGTAAAATGGAGGTCCAGAAGTATCTCAATTTCATGCTGCTTGGGCTGGAGAGGTTATGAAACATCTGTGAGAATGGATTTGTATTGCTTTGGGGATTCATTGGAGTTGAGAAAAACTTTGTTCCTTTTGTTTTCCCCTCAGTGTTGAAGAAGCGGTGTTACAGTGCGCAGCTCACACAGGAAACTGTTTCAGAGCTCTGCGGGTGGAACTTGTGCACCCCATTGAGCTGGGCCGGCAGCCTCCATGACACAGGACGCTCAGTGCTGGGTCCGGGTATAAACTAGAATAGCACATTGTGGGAAGTGGGGGGAGGAGATGGTGAATTCGAGCGGCTGACCAGACTTGTCCAGATTGGCTTCCTTGAATCTTTCTAAGGAAACATATTTTGCGGATGTGCTTGGAGTTTGACAGGAAGCTTGCTGAATGCGTTTGCCGTTCCGCAGTGTTGTAAATTGACACAGAGAGTAAAAGAGTGACAATCCTAACTCAGGGCTATCGTCCCTTTCAGGGGATTACCAAAGCACAGTGTGTTGTTACATGCTGTGCTTCCAGCACACAAGTGACCAACTGCACGTCAGGCAATTTGAGATACTGAATTAGATGTTGAATTATTCTTGGTTCTGTGGTGCTGCCTTGTCTAAGTAGTATGTGTGAATAGTATCTGCTGGTTGTGGAGGAAGAAACCTAATTTGTATAGTGTGTCGTGTTTTATGGTGAGAGGAGTAGGAGAAAGGAAACTCTACATTTGCTTTAGTCAGGTACTGTTTGATTTTTGACTTTGAATGTTTTTTGCAGCCTTCTTCTGAAAGGGGTTGTTTGCAAACATTACTGTGATACTTTTCTCTCTCTCTCTTTTTTTTTTTTTTTTGAGCTTTGGTAGCTCCAAACAGAAATGGTGTTGCATTTAGCTTTCTTTTGATGGCTTTGGAACTCTTGCTTCTCTACTGCTTGGTGGGTTTTTTTGTTTTGTTACAAGGCTTCAGATTTTTTTACTCTGGGTTTTGCAATCAAAACCAAAACAGCCTTCACTAGAGCTTGTAAAAGATGTTCTACAAAGAAGTTATTTCTGTTTAATGAGAACGTATTTATGGCAGTATTTTGGCTATGCATGTAAACTAGACTGTAAGCTTCTTATTTTAGGTGTGCTTGCTCACTTCTACAAGGATTTTTCTTTTGCAGGTTTGTCTAGCAATGTGGCTTCAAGATACTGGGTGCAAAGGTTCAGTGGCACAAGGGATTTTACTTTAAAATTTGTTTCCCTCTGTTTTAGGAGCTCTAACCCACCATCTCTTCAGGGCTTAATCCTCTCAAGATTGACTTTAAAGAGAGCAATCTTGTCATTGATTTTTCATGGGAGTGTGGAGAGGGGTGCATGTGTTTCCATCTGTCATCCGTCCTAACATTTGGAAGATTGCTGTGCTCTGCAGGGCTATGCTGTCTGTCCCTCTTCTGAGGGGGATGCTTGCCTGTCTCTGACTCAGTTCCTTCACTTTGGAAGTCATATGCAGTGGGTTTTGGTCTTATTTGACTGGAAGTTTAGTGTGAAACTGCTCATGGTCAGCTACGCCCAGGAAATGGTATTGGGGAGAAACACTGGTAAAGTAATTTGGTCTCTTGGCTTTCTACTAGCTCAGGTTTCTGAGTCATTCCTGCTGCTGGGCGAGAAGACCGTAAACAGAACTAATACTCTGCACAATGGGGTTCTGACTTGTTTCAGCTTCTTAGCTGTTGTGACTGCTTGTAAAACAGGGACTTTATTGTCCTGAGCAACTCAGACAGGGAGTCCTCTGCCTCAAGCAGTGTGTGATGCAAAGAGAGGCTTCTTTTCTTGTTGCTCTACTTCCATGGAAAGGCTGGACTCTGTGCTGTCTTTAGCTCCTTTGTCCCTCGCTGGGAGAGGTCAACTTATCCCAAGTGTTCAGCTGCCCTCCTGGTTAAAATTGATCCTCCGACACCATCTCTACCACTAGAGAAAGAAATGGGTAACTTCTCATACATCTTTAACTCTGTCTCTCTACTTGTTCTTTCATTCCGAGGGAATCATGGTACTTCAATTTCTCCAGACCCTTTTTTCCTCACCTTCTTTGCCCTTGAAGTGTATTATATGCAACAAGTTGTAAAACTGCAGAAATGACGGATAAAATTCTAAAGTCTGGCAGCAGAACAAGCAATAATAATGCACTTCTAGTTAGAGTTGGTTTTCTAATCTGCTGCTAAGACAGACATATATAAATTCCTTAAACTAAATCTGTGCAACCAGAGGGGGGAAAAAGCCTGTCCTTGGCCACAAAACAAATCTGTTTGAATCGGACTAATGCGTTAGTTGTGATACCTGGGATCTGCTGCAGCTTTGGAGATAGCCAGAACAGATTCTGAATTCAGTCGTGTTGTGCTAGTGGAAAATCGATGCGAGTGAATAGGACCTCTGGTCCCAGTTTCCAGCTCTGCGTCTCGGACTACGCCTCCCTCTCTTTGTGTACTGATCTTCTGTGTCTCTTTTTGTCTGATGCGGAAGCTGTTAATGAAGATGCTCTCCTATTCCAGCTGCCTGAAAGTGAGACATTGTCTGTGGGAAGCTTCCCCAGGCTATAACAAGAAGAAGGGGTTTAGGGACTGAGTTTCTCGGTCAGTTTAGCATGTCCTAACTGATTTAGCTTTGATAACAAGCCCTGGAAATACAGGTTGTCATGACTGCTATTATATTTTAAAATGTTAGGTAGGGAACTGTGGAGACCTTAGGATCCTGTTCTCGTTTCAATGTTTGTAAAATCTCACTTCACGTCTCATCCAGATTCAGATAGCAGCCAAAAATGGTGATACCAGCTTCCCCATGTCTTGTGTGCTTGCTGCTTACTTAGTGAGTATCAGGCTCCAGGGTGAACTGGTTCGAATTTCTGATCTTTTGGAAAACCAGCCCTTTCCCCCAAATTGAACAAGTGATTTGCCATTGAATCAATAAGCTGAACTGTCTTGCCCTGTGGCAAGGTAACTAGATCCAGTGCAGGGTAGAGGCAAGGAGTGGCACTGCTCCTTTCCATTTTGGATTTAAGTTAAATGGGTTGGAGAGAAAGTGGAAGTTGCGATTTCAAATTGGTTTAACCCGATTTAACTGCTGCTGTAAGGTGTGTTGTGTTCCCTGCCTCCATCTCCCTTCCTTGTGTCCACAATAACCATTGGGCAGTTAGCTGGGTCAGCAAGCTGATTGTTCTGAAAGAGATTTTTTCACATGGACAGTGGACTAGGAAGTAGGCGAGGCTACCTCTTTTAGTTGTAGTTTATGTCTAATCTAGCATAAGGTAACCATTTATGCACAGCCTCAAAAACTTGCCCTGACTCTAGGTACATTGTTTCTCTGTCTGTGAAGTAGGGGTAATAGCTCCTTACCTCCAAAGTATGGTTAATGTTTGTTGAGATCTTTGTGTTTCTGAAATAGCTTGCAGCTGAATATATAGAATAGTAACTCTTTCCAGCTTTTCTGGTCACCATTGCTGGAAAAGCTTACAATGGCAAGTTTGAATTAGATTTGTAAGTTTTTATTCCCTTCTCAGCCCTGTTTAATGCCCTGTTTAATATTCCCTCTCTGCCTTTCTGATTGCTCATCCTTTCTTCATCCTCTGTTATGATAGGCTGTGAGTAGGGAGAAAAGATTTCCTTTCCCTTCCAAATTCCCCACAGAAGTTCTACTCTAGTCTTTCCCTCTACCACAGAGTGCTGTGAAGTCATTTGAAGAATGTCATGTGCTAAAGACATACCATGGAGATAGGAGGTGGGTGATGACTTTCTCATGTCACTCATAGCCATTTTTCCCATTCGTGCTTATTCTCATTGCAGGTGGCCCCAGAACCTCAAAAACTAGCTGGCTGGGGACAGTCTTCCTTGATTGACTGGTGTTAAAATCCATGCTTTCTCTTCTGTGTATGTATGTTTTTAAATCCCAATGAAGCAAATGAAGTAGAAACGGCAACTGGAGTGCTGTGGAACAAGTTTGGTGTTGGTGTTTCAGTTACAGGAACTTGAGTCCTGGAGGTTATCTGTTTGTGCTGTCTGGTAAGTTCTTTTTCTGCTCATACAAATGCAGCTTTTTCTTCTAGCAGACAGTAATTATTCTGAATTTACATGGGAAATTTATCTAAGTAGTTTGAGACAACTATGAGCTGAGGATCCAAGAGAACTTATGGCAGGCCACAGGGGGAGGTAGCCTGCATTGTTATTGCTTGGCTCCTTTTCCCCTGTGTTGGACTGTCTCTACACTGTGAAGGAGTTTAGTTCAAGTTATTTAAATGATGATGAGGTAGTCTGAAGTCTTCAAATGCAGTTTGCCATGCCACTTCTCACAGTGTTCTTATTATCATATGCAAGCCTGGTGTAGATGGCTTTGCTGGGTGAGCTACTGAGTACATCTGGCTGGCAGCATGCAGTGGAGTGTAGCTTGATTTCTTGTTTTTTACTGTTTATTGCACATATTTAAACCTCTAACATCTTGCAAACGATGTGAAGGAACATCAAAAAAAGTAAATGGCACTCCAGGGAATAAACTTTCTGAATGACACTTTGCATGGGGAATTGGGCTTTAAACGGCTGAGCTATAAATCAAACTCTATGGGGTCTCCAGGAGTAAACCAATCCCATGTTTTTGTCACAAAATTGAGCTGGCAGACAGAATTAATCTTGTGTCTGTCTAGATGCCTGACAGGATCTTGCTTTATTTCTATCCCTGAAGAGCAAGGTGAGCAGGGAATTTCACTTCATGCTATAAGGAACCTGTGGTAGTTCAGGGACTATGATTTTCAGGCTGGGTTTTTCTAAGAGCGGGAGGGGGCAAAAAAAGCCAGAAGTAGAAAAGGTCATGAGCAGGAGGGCTGTAAATGATTTGCCATGGATTAGGGGCTTAATACTCCCTTGTTCTGTCCTCTTTCATGGTTCTAAACAAGTTCAGGGCTTCTCTCAGAAAAGGTTTCTTTTGGGTTGAAGCCACTGATTTCAGGTGGGTCAGGCAAAAGAGCCTAAGGCTAACTGCAAGTCAGTTGAGGTTACTGGTGCCCCACAAGTCGGAATAAGATGATGGCCTGGCTGGTCTTCTCTGCTGCTCATCTTGTTTGACCATTAGTTGGGTCTGCTGCTGCTGCTCCCCCTTCCTCAGCACCAGCCTTCGGACTAGGGATTTTTTGTTGCTGCTAGCAAATTACCCCTTTTCGGCAGAGGTGGCCCACAAGAGTAAGATGCCTCGGAGTAGTACTTCTGGTTTGCAGCTCTCCCTCTTGTTCATTATGGTTTTATGTGGGAGACACTTCTTGGGCTGTGTTGGTCTGGTTAGGCAGTGTGATACACAGCTGGAACTATTCTGCCTGGCTTCGAGCAGCTCCAGCAGTTAGACAGGATCCCTGCAGAGAGCTGGAGCACTGGGGGAGGGAATGAAATGCCATTTCATCCACGTCATGAAATCTCTTATCAGTGGCCAACTCAGTCTTGTGGGTGGGTGAGCGGTGTTGGCCAGAAGCTGCCTTTTATTTCTGCTGTGAAATGTGAGGAGCTCAGCGCTGTCAGTCAGGCTGGGAGCTGTGGAGTGGCTCTGTGGAGTTTGGGATGAATTTGTCAGTCAGGTTCTTATAACCCCAAGTTTGTAGTTTTCAATCTATCCTGCTGGTGCTTAATCTTAGATTTGCCACTTGGCTGTCCTGAGCAGTTCCCTTGGGCAGTGCCTCACAAGCACAGCTGCTCTGGCATGCTGCTCCTGTACTTCTTAATTGCTTAAATCTGGTGCCTCCAGCACCTCTCTGCCTTGGGATCATGCTTAAAAGCCTTGGCCATGCAAGTTAGAGGTAAAATCTGTTAGGTTATCATTCATTTTTCTGTAAGAGTTGGTTAAGGGCCCAATTTGTTAGATACTAGTTTCCCATCAAATGTGGGGGAGAAAACTACATGAAACAGATTACCATGGTACAGCTTACAGTGGTGTGATGTACAGAGATGTTCTAGGTTGTCTTGCTAGAGTCCTCTGATTACATTGCTTAGGTTTGAAAAATGCTCTACGTCGGATAGAATAGCCAGTGCGATGTGAGGTGTTCGGTGCTACTTTCTCCAGAGCAGTATTGCTCTGGTGTGATCCCGTCTTCGCACAGCTGGGAAGCTGTTTGTTGGGGAGGAGGGTTGAAGAGAAGGGGTTGGGGGTATTGCAGGGAGGAAGCTTTATGTAATTCTTGGCTGGCTTCTGAGTAATTGTTTTAATGAAATGGAATGCAATGTATTCAGTGCTTGCTTGGCAGAAACAGCTATTTTTTAATTTTCTATTTTTTGAGGGGGGGGAAGGAGTTGGAGTTAGTCTATTTTCCAGCTGCTGTAAGCATTTAGGCATGGATTTGCCACAGAGATAGGAGTGGGATATCGTTCTCAGCAAGGGGGCAGTTGCACTGCTGTGCGTGTGTGGGAGGTTGTCTTTGTACAATCAATGTGTAAATGGAAGAGCCTTGTCCCCTTGTTTCTCTGTGCATTGTGAATGCTGGTGTGGTTCTGAAGTGGATCAGATTAAAGTACACAACAGTAATGGGATGATATTGATGTAAGTAGGTACATGTCCGTATAAAAATATATGCATCTAGGTACTTGATAGGAAAAGGAATCAATTTTCCACAATGCCCTACTTCAGTGTATAGCAGGGAAGAATATGATGTGTTGACACAAAGAAGTCCACTTAATTTTCAGCAAAGCAGAAATGTAGGGGCTGGGAATCTTGACTTCTGTAGACTAGTGTGAAATATTCTCTCTAGTTATCTCAGATGATTGTTGACTTTTGTCATAGGATTGGTGGAGGAACAATCAGAGATCATGCTGAAAACCCTTTTTTTAGAAAGTAATTTGAAGAAGGATTTATTTCATGTACCTATGAAAGGGAAGTTTATTCTCATGCTGTTTCTATTTCAGTATTGCTGGCATTTCCATTTTTGGTCAGCACTGAAGATTGGTTTCTCTTACTCATCTTTACCTCTCAAAAATCTACTTTCTCTTTGGTCTTCGTAATTTTTTTTTTTTTAATTGCGGTTTTCTGTGGTCATGACTTCTCTTGGGAGTAGAACAGCCTTCAGTTGATAGAATAAAATTTTTCTTTGCCTAATAACAAAACAACAACTTCTGTGCGGGGCACTGAGATGAAGAAACTGTCATGTGTTTAATTGCTTTATTAATACTGCTCTTGGTAAAAAGAAGTCCTCGCTATTTCTCTTGCTGGTGACAAAACAAGCAAGAGGTTAGTGACTAATACTTCTGTCACAATGCTAGATGATGGGTAGAATGATAGGTCATCTACCTTCTCACAGTAGGAAGAGATAAGAAAACCTTAAACATTCTCCAGCTCTTCTCCATCCACTGGCTACAATATATTCCAGTTCTAGAAATGTTAGTTTTCTGCCTGGCTTTAACAATTTCCTTTCTTTCAGCTGGCCTCTGTCATGACATTGTGAAACTCTTGAGTCACATTCTTCTGCCAATGCTAAAAAAATAATAATGCAGAGCTCTAGAGCTGTAGAGCCATCACCAATCGCCATCAAATTACCACCCACATCTTCTCCCAAAGTAGACTGGGGGACCAGTTCCCACATTAATTTCTGGCACATTGTCCTCCTGTCATTCCCAGAAGCTGCTTTTAAAGTAAAAAGAAGCTGCTTTAATTAGTTTTTTAACCATGTGCTTCTTGGCCCCTTGTACTCTGTCTTTCAAATATGTTCTTGCCCACTACCTGTAATTACTTGAGTTATCTTTTTTTAGTAGAATACTCATCAGATCGAAAGCTTAGTTTTAAAACTTTCTACCTATTATAGCTTTAAGTAGTACTAAGATCCACATGACTGAAAAATGTTAAATATTTTGTTGTCATTTCCCCCTGCCCTGGGAGTTTACATTGTGCTTTTGGCAGCACTTTGTGTAAAGTCAGTTGCTGATGAGTTACACTTTCTGGCTTATAAAGAGTTCAGTGTTGCTTCCAAGTCTGCTCCCACTCTCTGTTGCAGAGAACCCTTGCAGAAATGAAGACTTCTTAGAAAGAAAAATCCACCATTTTGAGAGTACTTTCTTAGTAATTAAATTTTTAACAAGCCAGTTAAACCACATACCACATTTGACAAAAGTTCCTTTTCTAAAAAAAGGGAAACAACCTGCCTCAGAGTGGTTGGCAGGTTAAGCCAGCAAGTCTTTTTAACTTGTCTTTATTTGTATCTCAATATACTAACCTTTTATCTGGTATCCTCAGTATCTGGGTGAGATTTGCTGGGACTTTATTTCTTCTTATAGGCACAGGCTTTTCAAACTTGAGAGACCTTGATTTTTAAGGGTAGATTTGCATTTGTTGAATGCTCTTTGCATTTATGCTCTTGGGAGATATGCTTGTTACTTACTGAATGGGAAGTTCCTGGAGTTAATGAAAAATACTCTCTTCAAGGACTAAAATCTCTCAAGTCTGCATTCTGATATCACATTTAAGAGCCTTCAGGATAGGAGTGCCTCAATAAGACTGTATTAAATATGGATATGATTGCGGTGTCTGTATGATTGCAGTGTCTCTTTAGTGTCCCTGTTCTTTATTGCTGGAATCCTCCTTTTGCTGGTAGCCAGGGCATTCTATATCTCATGGGCAGAATTTGTGCTTCTAATGCTTTTAATGAATTCAGAATTTATACTAGTATTTCTGTCCTTCATTTCATCATCTTTATGTGTGTCTCAAATTTTGTAACTGGCACTTTGCCTGGATGGGTCTATATTCAGATCTGTTTATGCTGCTTGGATAGGATTTCCACTGTTTAAAAGATGCTTTTTTTTCCCCTCCCTTAAGTTTCATGTCTATTCTTGCATAACCATGCAAATCTTACCCTTCCCTTTATTGGTTATAGGGTCCACATGCATCCCTGTTTCTGTTACTTTTTAAAGGGCAGATAATTAACTTAGAATGTGCAAGCTCTGACAGCATTTTGTCTCTGATGGGGTCCAAAACTTTTTTTACATACGCAGGTGGATAGGGTCATAGTGATCTTTAGCAATCTTATTATTGACTATGGTTATCTGTGTGGCAAAGGTGAGATGCTGGGATATCTGAGGTGGTGGTCCTGCTGGCAGTCGAGCCAATATAATGGCTTGCTGCTGCTGAAAGGGGGGATGGCTTTACTTTCACTCATCCTTACCCCTTTTCTGCTTCCTTGTCTGGCTGTTTGGACAGACCCCTTCCTTCTTGCTGACTGCTGTGCTCATCCCTCTTTTCTAACCCCAAAGAAAACAGTCAGGTTTTTTGGCTGGGTGTATATTTGTTGAACTGGTTCACAGAAGGGTCTTGTAAGAGCCAGAGCCAACACAAGTAAGTGGCACCAGCACGTGTCTGGAAGAGGGAGTAAAACCTCTCTGTTTTTGGCAGTGGTGAACCGTTAATTTGCCTTTCTGTATCTTGTGAAACTGTATCCTTCACTCCAGGGTGCTCACTGTCCAGTGGAACTCCTGTGCTCTTTTCCGATGTAAACACTGATGTAACATGTTTCCCTTCCCTCCATGAGTTAGAAGCAGCAGTTACCAAATTACTGTCTCCAAGTAGTAAGTGCTCTACAGCTGTTGTAAGGTGTCCTTTTAAGTGGTCAAACTTACACACTTGTCATTTCCACCTGAGGGCTCTGGAGCACAAGTAGAGGAGGTTTGCTGTTGCCCAAAGATTTGGAAACCACTGCTGTGTGTTTACACTGTTCTGATTTGCCACTGCTTATGGCACTAAGCTACTGCTTAAAGGCTGCTCAGAGGAGTTATCCAGTACTGGATTAGCATGTGTTGTAACCCCAATGCTGCTTAGGACAATTTTCAGTTCAAGTCAGACCCAACTGCCTACAGTTATGCAAATCTCAACCAAATGCAGTCCACCCAGGGCCTAAAAAATGCCCTTGTCTTACCCTCATTTCAGTGGGCATGTAGAGGGTTGCTTCATACTAGCTGGGTGCCACACACCTCTGCACTTGGCAGTTTTTCCCCAAGTCCTGTAGTCCAGGGCCAAGCAGCATCTGGCGCGCCAATGATGACAGTGTTTTCCACTCTGGTCTACTGTCCTTACAGTTGTTGCTGTTCTCTGCCTGCCTTTTCCAAAAAGGCATGAGAACAGATTGCCCAGTTCAGGTCTCTAAAGAGCGTACTTCCATGCCGAAGGAAGAAAGCTAGTCTGCTGGAGCAGACAGATGACTTTCTTTCCCAGCAGCTCTACCTTCTGCTAGGGAAGAAGAAGAATAGGTAGAGGGAGTCTTTTCCTTTCGTTGCACAAGGAGGGCAAACCGACTTTTGGCAAGATATTAATTATATGGCATCAACCTGACGTACCTGACTTGGAGAGAGCAGCATGGGTTTGGAGTGGCATCTGCTGTAGCAAAGTTATAAGGCATGATAAATTTCCCAGCACTGTGATGCTCTTACTGCCCACTGGCACTAGTTCTAGGAATGTTTGCCTGACTGCTCAGACAAGGGACTAGAAATATCTTGAGCCCTGAGCTTCTGTTTATTCTCTTTACCAGAGCTGTAGTTTAAAATCTATAGTGTCTTGTGTCCTGCTTTTTCTATACCCATCCTTGGACTCTTTGCTCTGTTTAATGGAGGTCCCCTTTGTACTAGATTTGTTAGATGTTTGTAAAATGGCAGCGCACGCTGTGTGTTTACCTAGTACTTGTGGAGTAGCTGCATGCTGATGTAGCAGGAAGGGTCTGGTTCTTCAGATAGCTGGCTTGGCTGAGCCCCTCTTCCTGTAGGAATACAAAGGAGTTCGTATTTTGATCAGAGGCCTTGGCCCTGGGAAATTGTCCCAGAGGGGTCAGTTCAGTGGCTGCTTGTTTGGTTTTCATGAATATATTTTTTTTTTGTTTTGTTTTGGCAGAGGAGAGCAGATCTTGTTGGACTTTTTTTGGATGTTGATTCCAGTTTCTGTGAACCTTCTGAGAGAAGTCAGCAGCAAATAAAAATTCTTTGACATGAACAAGGAGGGTTAACTTACCATTTTGTGCATGTAAGGATAGATAGAGGACTAAAAAGGTTAGTGTATGGGTGACTAATGTTTTTATTTATTTATTTATTTATTTATTTCCACTTAGGATATTGGCTGAAATCCAGTCCAGGTCAGTACTGAGACAGTATTAACTGCTTAGTTGCTTGTGTAAAACGTTTACACTCACTCCAGTCTGTTCCTTCCACCAAACTCAGCCAGAATGCCATTTGACTCTTGTTCAGTTTGAGTGTTGCTGTGTTTGAACTGAGCTCATGTCCCTTACTTTTGGCTGAGCCAACTCGCCTCCTTCCCAGAGACAGTTAGGTCAGTGTTGGCCATTTGCTAATTCCTTTGTCTGGGACTTCCTGGAAATGCCTGAAGATCTATTTGCTGTCAGGCAGAGATCAGAAATAGATCTTGCACAAGAAGAGCCACTCTAGGAGAGGACCGTCAGAGGCTGTACTTACCCTCCTTGGAGACCAAAGCTGTTTCCAATTTGGCAGTTGGCACAGGGAGAGAAATGAAGACTCTCTAATTTGTGCGGATTGTTGTTCCTCGCAATATTTCACAGGGCTAACTATAGCTGCCCGTAGGAACACCAGTCTATTTGCTTCCAAAAGGAGAGGATTCTGACAAAAGACTTGGTAGCAGGTGGAGCTCATAGCAGGCTGCAGATTCAGACTGAGAAATTCCAACTTAAGTATTTTTAGTACAGGCCTGAGAGTGAGACTTGCTTTCTATTCTGATACAATGTGGACTTGCCATGTTATATTGGGCTGTTCAGGACTGCATATCAGTTCTCCATTTCTGAAAGGTAGATGATTTTTTGTGCTATCAAGAGGGTGTGAATGTTAGGGTGAGGATTCTGATTTGTGATCCTCATTGGAATTCAGGTGCAATGGCTGCAGACTTTACTGCCTATAGTTGCTGCGGGTCACAACCTGTAACATCAATATAAAATGGAATACGTGGAGGTGTAGGTTTAGGGTGTGCAGCTGTCGACTTCTGTGACTGAAAAATGTGGCTGAAGATGGCTTCCACTTCTGTTATTAGTACTGTAACTTGTGGGTGGGGCAGTCATCTGGGGACAGTAGTACTTAAATCATGGTGGTCTGAATCACTGGAGGGTCATGAGTTGGCTGTCTAAGTCTGTGAACCCTTTTACATATCACAAACTTTTCTTGTGCAGTCTCCAACTTCTCTGTCCAGTAAACCAGAACCTGTTTTTGTGCTCTTAAACATTGTACAAGGGTTGAGATTAGCTCAGCCTGCCGCTTTTGCATGCGCTGTGTCACAGGATGTGCTGGAGCTATGACTTGCAAACCCTTCACAAACTTTTCCTGACCCTCCTGAAGATTGTTTATAGAGCAATGAAAGAATTTTTTGACTAAGTTTATCCATCTTTGGTAATTGCTTCCTCTTGCTCAGGACTCGGTTTGAGAATACAGTGAATCTAGATAGAAGGGAACCACATAAGGGGTTATTTTCTCTTTTAGCTTCATACAACTGTGGGTTCATCTGTCTGTGAATTGCTATACAGAGGCATTCAAGGCTTCTCTAGCTGGGCATCGGGCATTCTCAGAAGCCTGTGGTAGCTGTGAAACTGAAAACACTTATTTGTTTAGTAAGCTGGAACATGAATTCAGTTTAAGGCAGCAGGTCTTAGCATAGGGTGTTTTTTCGTGGCATGAGCTGTTTGCTGCTCAGGACTATAAACGGAGGGAAGTAAATATAAGATGTCCCTTCACTTCAAGTGTGGAGAAAGCCATGCTATAAAAAAAAAAGAATGCTGTATATGACAGGAAATAACCCTTCCCTCCCTGCCTCCCCAGCACTTTCTGGAAATGAGACATAAATGGGAGGACACACCTTTGGGAGGGAGCAGGCTCTGAAACCAGAGATGTCACAGTGCTGCTAGTAAGTGGAGGCAATACATGAAGAACACAACAGCCAGCTTAAGCTGGATTTGTATGGCCTTGCTTTGCTCTATGCTGTCCTTCGATCTTCAATGCCAGTAAGAGTTTGTTCTTCCTGGTGTTTCTGTTGACAGCTTCCGAATGCGATAGCCACAGCAGAGAATTGGACAGCTTGGGTTAATTTGAAGACCTTGAAAAGGCTACACTTGGTTCAGCAGCTTTTCAGCTGAAAACCAAAAATACCATGTTAAAACTGTATTTTCTTTGGAAATTGGTCTGGTTACCTTTACCTGTTTTTTTTCTGGAGCATCAGGTACATCCCTTCTGAAAGGAGATGGTACTTAAATCGCAAATCACTTCCAGTGTGAGGATGCTCAACAAACCTATAATATATTGAAGAATATTTCTCTCTGACCATGTAAGGAATTACGTGCCTTGTGAGACTTGACTTCTGTTATTTCAGCCATCTAATGAACTGTTCTGAGGTATCAGTAAAGGGTTAAAAGTTTTTTCGAAGGAAGTTGGAGGAAGGGAGAAGACCTATGCATTTCTCTTTTGTAGGTGGTAGTTCGTTTCTCTCAGCCAGTTTGAGCTGGGGTCTAATTTAATGTTCAAGAGCTAAGTGGAAAAATTCTGGTCCTACAGGAAAATCTTTTGTGGTTCCTTCACACAGCTTGGACTGCAGGCTGTGGAACACTGTGGATTTGTGTTGTTTCATCCAGAAAACTGTGCTGACTCAGGCCTTCAAGGCAGTTACAGTGTCTCTCGGCTTGCATGCTGCATTGATGATCCCATGCCCTGTGGGTCTGGTTAAGATTAGTTTACCTTCCTGCCAGCTCGGTGATGTGAATGGAGCCAGCAGTCAAAGGATTTCCCAGCCTGTTGCATCAAAGATGACAAGAAGTGGATCTGAGATTCTCGTTCAAGGAATGGGGTTGTGATTCCCATGGACTGCTGGTGTCGTGCTGCAAACTGGTCAGCTGGTTTCCTACAGAGTTTCTCTGTGCCCTTGAAAGCCTTGCTGCTGCGTTACACGCGAACTAGCTGACCCCTTGTGATGCTGGCACTCTAGCACCCTCACCATGCTGACAAATACACCGTCGCTGAGGTTACAGGGCAGGTCTGAGTTTTGGTGAAATGCTTGTGTTAATTTGAAAGGAAGTGGTGTGGCCAGTTCCAGGAAGGATCTTGCAGTGACCTTTATGGTTTTCCAGCACATGTACAAATAGCCCTCTTGCCCCTCAGAGGGATCCGGTGGAAGGTCTGAGCTCGCATGATAGCTTCTGTTGGGTGTTTGTAGCATACAAAGTTGGCGCACCTTCAAAGTTTTATGGTCAGGAGTAGTCTCTGTCAAAAGCTAACTAGCTCTTAAGCTCAGTGGCACAAATGAATTAGCAGCAGTAGGTACATAACATATGCAGCCCTGTTGATTGAGCCGTATCACAATTCTGGGGCTGCAAGGCCAAAATAAAATGTCAGTGTAGGCTCAGGTGGAAGTGGCTCGTAGTGGTGAGGGATAGGGATGTCTTCAGAATTTGCAGAGCATTTCAGTTTTTGCTATCTGCTGATTGCTCCCTTTTCAGGCTGCAGTTTTTCTGGTCAGCATCTGAGACGCAGATTAATTATGGGAATCAGGCAGGAGGATGGGTGATTCCTTTCAACTAATGGCAGGATGGGGCTGGGTTTTACAGTTTGTGTCCTGGCCTGAGTTTTGGCGGTAAAAGTACAGTGTTTCCTATTTAAAGCAGAAGTTTTATTCACTTACTTAGACAAGGGCTAAATTCTGGCCTTGGTCTTGAAAACATTTTCTAAAAGCTGCTTAAGTCATAGAGTGGCTGGAGCTATGCTTCCAAGAAATGTAACTAATTTATCTAAAAAAACCAAACCAACAACCCAGCAAACTTTTACTGGATTAGTAAGTTGAATTAGTTCGGAAAGCATCTGGTGATCAGCAGGGCGAGTTCCAGGAACAGTGTGGGTTTGTATGCTGGAGGAAGAGGGATTTGCTGGGCCCTTCCCTTACACTAGCAGAGTGTGGTGGTGTCTGCTGTGCTGAAATTACAGCCAGAGCACTCAAAGGGTTTGCGTTTCATCCTCAAACGTGCAGCGAGTAGTTACTGATAAACAGTTACTGAAATTGCTTTGAACAGGCTATATTTGCACAGCTTTCACAGCCTCATGCTTGGGGTGTTAAGTGTAGTGCATGTTAGTTGTGACCAGTTAGTTGGCCACAAGCTCTGGAGTAAAGTCTCCAGCTTGGGTCTCAGTGGTTGGGACAGGAAGCCATAATCATTGCTGCAGCTGATTGTGGAGACCACATCTCATCGTGCAGTGTCTTGTCTTTGTTTAGACATTTGCTGATAGTGGTAAGAGCTGGGTGCATGGGCTGCTGTACTAGGGAAAGCTAACTGGTTTGGCTGTCCGAATTTGATGTCTGGCTTAGATAAGATTCATGGTGGCTGCCATCATGTGATTTTGAAAGCAGTTCTGTCTGTCACGGGATGAATTCTTGTTCAGTTTGTCTCTGCAGCCTGGTGTAGCTAGGCATAACAACTACTAGATGATTGCCTTTGCTGTTAAGCTTTTCTGAAGCACCCACACAACTTTGTAAATCAGTGCCACAAATGCATAGTCTTACTTATTCTAAGGGGCAGTATTGGTTTCAAAGAACAGAGACGCTTCAAGGGTTTAATGGATATTGTCTTCTATCAGAGTTCACCTTACCACATATTGATACTAGTCTGGACATTCTTTTTATTAAGCAGTGGCACAAGGCATGACTTGCACCAATACCTTGATAATGAGAAAGCGCAAGGCTTTGAATAAACATCAGTCATTGGAATACGTTAAAGAAATAGCTGAGTGATTTTTTTGACCATGTCATCTGAACTTCCTCTAGGCAGGTCTAGGCAACGTGAAGTAGAAATAGCAGTGACTGCTCTGTACTGGTACTCCAGCAGTTGTTAGGTCTTATGACTTATCTTTTGTGCCTTTAATTTTTTTGTATCTTAAATAACAATTTGTCCCAGCTTCACGAGACAGCTGAGAGCTGTTATGTGTCCTGTATTCTAACCACCTTTTCAACATTGATTAAATTTTGGAAAACTTTTAAATGTCTCTTTCTCAAAATGATTTAGAAAGTAAGCTGAGCTATTTTACGTGCTTTCTATGTATGTGAACCAGAGAACTTCAGGATTTTAGGAGCATCTAGTTGCACTTTGAATTTTTAAGGTCTCATTTTTGAATGCAGTCTTTGTATTTTATTGCTTTTGTAGTCTCTGATCTTCTTGCATTTAAAAACATTGATTAGAATATAATGCCTTAAGAACTTTTTATTACATTACTTTTACCTGGAAGTCAATGCCTGCATTCACCTGTTTGTTCATGGTTTTCCTATTTGTGATAATGCTCTTCCATTTTGCTGAGAAAAGTCAAAACTGCTGTAAAAAAGGGAATTCCTGTCATCAGTGTTGCCCTTTGGGGCTCTCCATGGCTTCCAGACTCAAACTCTAGGGCAGTGAGAAGCCCTATAGCAAGGCTCCAACAAGTCTTTTTGATGCAGCTCTTCTAGAGCATTGCAAATGTTACTTTTGAAAGGCTATTTAATAGGATAAATATACCCAAGCTCCCCATTCCTCTGCAGTTACTCACAATGTAAAACTGTCTTGCCAGGGATTGGGTTACAGCCCCAAGCTGTCTCCCTATATGTGAGCTGAAGTTGCATTTACTCCTGGAGGTGGGAGAGAGGGAAGACTTATTTGAACCTAATGAGATTTTTAAAGTTTGGATTCAGGGATTTTGCAAAGAGGCTGTTCAGATGAGTCTGCAAGCTCAGGGTTCAGTTCTGGAGATGCAATTCCCCTCGGTTTTTTAGGAGACAGGAAAACCCAAGGATTTGAATTCAGCATCTTACAGGTATTAAGAAAAAAGGGTTGCAGAATGGTGTGTCATTCTGCACATGAGGGGTCTGCAACTTGCCTTACACTGAGTGAGACATGATTACATGGGGAGGTGCAGACACCTGCTCTCTGCAGCGGCATTAGAGGAAATATTGTAGTTTGTGCTCAGACATCTCATCCTGATTACCCCGTGTGCTGTGTCTGGGCTGTCAGGGACATGTGGCAGTAGAGATGCTGGGGGAGATGGGGCTCTGTGGCTGAATGCTGGAGGCGTTTGCTCTGTGTGGTGGCCGGATGAAGAATCCTGTCTCCAGTGTCACTCACTTTCCAGATGTCCCGTGCAAGAAGCAGAGCTACAGGCACTGTGCGGTTTGATGGATGCACAGATGTGGCTTTCAGCTGTTGAAAATGAAAGGCTGATATCTGAGGCATCTGAAGTATCTTGCCTCAGTTATGCTTCCATTTCCTCCCCACAGCAGTAGATGAGATGTAGAAGAAAATTTGACCACCATCCTTTTGATCTACTTACTATATTGATAATGCTCTGATTTGCTGTGTCAGCATGGCTTAATGGCTCATGCTCAGTTGTTGAGAGAGATGAACTGCATATCGAAATCTGAGGTAGTTTTCTCTCTTCTGGCGCTAATGCTGTCATATTTTGAGCTCACTGGGTATGCTGTGTCTCTCTAGCCCTCGCACAGGCTGGAGTTATGCTGGGCACTCAGTAGGAGAAGGCTTCTCCTTAAAAGAGGAAAGCAAATTTAGATTTCTCTGAATTGCCTCACTTTAAAATAAATAATTAAATACATAAACCCCTAGACTGCTTATGTATAGTGGAAAACTATTTACTGCTTGAGGAAAAATTAGGATTAAAAAGCTGCTTGGTGCCAGTTGGCAAATACGGATGTGTCGATGCCTTGTCACATAGGTTTTTCCAGAACCTAGTTCATGATGTGTTCTGCTTCACTGTGCCACCTTAATCCAGGAGCATTTTTGAACTGCACAGAAGGCACAGGAAGAGAGGAGTGAACCAAGTATGTTTTGATATGCATGGGAAGATACATGTAAATGTCTTCTGTTTTTTCTTTTTAATAACTTCACTCTATTTAAGGGGGTTGAGTGTGGCTCAGATTATACCTGCGGGGTGTGTGTGTGTTGATGTGTGCATCACTACAAAGGGGCCCCTGTGTTACCCATTCCTGTTCTGTACCTCAGAACTGCATTGTGATCCCTAGGCCTAGGGTGGCAGATCCCTCTGCTCTTTATCAGACAAACCTGGGATGTGGGAAGCTGAAGAATGTGCCCCTGCGGCTGCACATGAGGCCGTTTCTGCTGGAGGATACTGCATTTGCAGGACAGCAAGTGCTGACACGCAGCGATGGTGAAGGAGCCTGTGTCGGAGCCCCTGGAATGCGTGAGCTGTTCCTTGGCCTGACAGAGGTGTGGGCTGGGGAGATAGCGCAGGAATGTGCAGTATATAACTTGGGAGATGATTACTCTTTTCAGTGCAGCTTGAACTGGTAAATGGGACTTACCCTGAGGTATTGTCCTGCTCTTTCATCTTGCTGATTTTCTTGGTAAAAGGGATTTTTTTCTGAGCGGTTCAATGCATTGGATGTTTGAAAGGTCTTGTCCCAAGCTGTCTAAATGACTAGCAGAGCTTTGGCAGATGCTGGGAACTACCTTGAAGCAATGCAGTTGGTATTAAGGGCCACTCACGTATATACAGAGCCGTGTGTGGGATTTGAAGAACAGGATGCCAAGGACCTCAGAGTTAATAATGATTTTTGGCAAAAGGGAGGGAAGGGAGAGAGGCACAAACTAATGCACCTGGACCTTCAGATGTCTTGGAGTGTTTTATAGCAGTAAAGGTATCAAATGTGTTACAATTCTTTAACTGTCCCTTCTCCACAGGAAAATCTGTGTAGAAAAAACACTGGAATGGGAACACAAATGTCCTCCCATACTGGGGAGGATGTGGTTTGAGTAGCCCTCTGTCCCGAATGGTGTTTCAATTGAGCATGCAATTTTTGCGTTGGCCAGTGGAGGGAGAAGGACTCTGTCCTTCTGTGCCTCTGTCACATGTTTGCATGCAGCTTTACCAGGTGCTTGGCCAAGTCACCAGAGCCCGTGGAGTACCCAGGCATGCACACGTTGAGATGCACTGTGCTGCAGCAGACAGGGAGTTCGGGTTTTACCAGCTGTGTGACTGCACCAGCATAGTGATGACAGGCAGCAGTGTCTGGGTTGAGGGATACTTGCTAAGACACCACCAGTGTTCCACACTCCACTGAGCAGCATGCTGTAGAGTAGAAAATACAAATTTCTATACACACAGCCCATGCTTGTGGGTAGGCTGAGCCCTGCTGAGTCTTTGGAAACTGGACTGTGTGGTTCCACTCCATCCACGTGTCTGTGAGTTGACATTTTGTCTGTGGGTTGTGTTAGGAGCCTCGTGTAGGGGTGAGAGTGGAAGGAGGGGTGATCCTGTGGAGGAGCAGTGGCTTGAAGATCTAGAATAACCCTGTCTGTTTTGTTTTATTGCTACAAAATGGTTACATCTATCCTCTGGAAATGATAAATGAATCTCTCTTAACCTTGGGAGATCCTGCCTCCTAGAGCTGTGTCTGTAGTATTTTAGAGAGTATTTGGAGCAGCAGTAAAATTGTGGTGAGGTCAGTGTGCGTGGTTGTTCCCAGAGTACTGGGCAATAGCTCCCAAGATGCTGCAGCGTGTGCTGGTGTGAAGATGCACGTCTCCACGGGGAGGTGCAGCACACGTGGCACCGGCAGAAAGTTTCTGTGTGCCTAAAATAGGGACAGGTTCCCGGCTCTGCGGGGATGAACAAGTGAGGTGAAGTGACTGCCAAGTTAGCCATTGCTGTCGGGTTTCATCTTTCTGTCCATGTAAGGATGTAGTGGTGCCCTCCGATGGCTGATGGTTGTGTGAACTGGTCTGCGTCAGTGCGTTAGGATGATCCAGTCAGCTGCTTCCTACGGGTTGGGAGGGACTAACTGGCTGACTTACACCTCCTGCAGCACTGTCCCTCAGGACTTGCCTTGGGAAGGAAGACTTCATTACCCAATAAATCGAACCTTTAATATTTCTATTTAAGTATTTAATAGTCTATTTAAGGAGCAGTCACTGTAGTGAACTCAATCCTGTAGTGTAAGGCATAGCATTTTTGTTGCAGTTCATCGGGTTACAGCTGTCTGCTCCGTTTTGTGAAAGAAAGACAGAGTGATGCATCTTTTTTTCCGTTAATACATCTCCTTTCTTTTCACCCCATCTCTTCTCTCACGTTGTCTTCTGGTAGTGTTAAAAAGTTGCACAAATGCTAAACGAATGCATAGTGCTTTGGGACCTCTTGGGATGAGGTGCTGCCTGGAAAACAAAATGTTAATCCCTTCGGTTGGGTTTTGAATAATTGTTGATCTCTGGACTGCAAAACTCCTTAGGCTGACCTCCAAGGGAGCGATTTGCGGGTTGCAGAGGCACGTCCCTCTCGCGGGGTGAAGCCTTGCAAGGTGGGGTGGACCGAGTGGGCACTGTGCCACCACTGCTCTCGCCCTGCCCTCCTCGGGCAGTTCTTCAGCCCTTGTTGGACACGTTGAACGGGCCCAACTTCCCAGTCCAGCAAAACTTCAGGGAACTGTGGTTGCTGATGGGATTGGATTGGAGAACAGTTTGTGTGGCTGGAAGCGGCAGCGGGGATGGACGCAAATGGGGAAGACGTTCCCTCTGTCGTGGCTGTGAGCTTGGAGGGAGCGACTGGGGCGTGAGGAAGGGTGGACCCTGGGTTTGCAGAACATGGGGAGCAAGCACAAGGAGGGGGGGTCCTTCGCCACCCGTACAACAGTGTGTGAGCGCCTGTCCTGCTCCTGGCTTGCTCCCTTTCGTGTCCTGCCGCGTGGGGTGGTGCGGTGCCTTGGTGCAGCTGCTTCGGTATCAGTTGTAAAGTTGAAGTGCAGTTTGAGTAACCGAGTGATTCCTCTCCAGCCTTTTCTCCTCCCTCGGCTTCCCGTTCCTCAGCTCTGCCTTGTTTGCTCAAGTCAGGAAGGGGGAGGGTATGGGGGAAGTTAATCATTAAACTGTAATGTCTTCTCCTTAACTCCTTCACAACCTGGGGGCAGAGTGCTCCTGGTATTTCCAGACCCCTCTTCTTCTGCAGACTTGTAAAAGTAAACCAGTAAATCTACCCGAACTCACTTCTGTGCCGTTAGTAAAAAGCAGTGGATTTCTGTCCGATGGTTCATTCAGCAGTGCTGAGCTGAGGAGGTGAATTTTGTGGCGAGATGGTTACAGCTGCCTGTCCTGCAGTGAGGGCTGGGGTTGGAGGATGGAAAAATGGTTTGGGTCCCCTCTGCAGGGCTGGAGGAGCCCAGCACCCTCATGGGATTTTCACTTCCTGGTGGAGTTTGATTTGCCTTTGTCATTGGTGGGGAGAAGCAAAAACCACACCTTCTCGGATAGCACTTCTCTTGGAGGTTGTGTGCACGAAAGCTCCAGTCATAGGACCTGCCTGGTTGAAGGAACTGTAGCTCTTCAGCAGTTCCCTTGAGGTATGTGCCTTTCGCTCTGGAATCAACCAGCTGTTCTTTTGCTTAAAAAGAAGGTTAAGTTCATTTTCCCCCAGCTGCAGAAAGCTTGTATCCCTTCAGAGAATCTGCTTCTGTGGTATTTTGGCTCCTCTAGGAAGATGCCTGTGGCTGAAATGACTTGGAGCATCTTTTTGACTAAATGAAAGGTGTATAGAGTTAATTTAATGCAGTATTTAATTTGCTAATGGCTGTATTCTGTTCTCTGAGGGCAGTACTGCTTTTTTTTTTTTTCTTTTGTGATGCTTTGGTTTGTGGAAGAGAGTGAATATAAAAGCAGCACCTTCTTTGTCTTGTAATGCAATAACACTGTCCTCCATTTGACCCTTTAATATATTTTCTTGAAGGGTTGCTAAGTGCATTGGCTGATGTGGTCTTCTCTGCTCAGGAAGTGGCTTTGAGCTGGCAGGTGCCTGCCCTCTTAGAGCTGGTAGGCAGCCATTAGGGCGAGCAGTTGCTCAGTTCCTATTCTGGTGCCACCTGATAATTAGCTCCTTGTGACCCTGGTGGAGGATACTGCAGGAGGGCTATGCTCAGGCCGAGCCCTCACAGCCCAGACCTGAGTATCAAGTACCTTCTGTGTGCAGGAGGAGAAAGACAAATCCTGCTGAGACTGCCTGAAGACATTTGGGTCTGCACGGAGGGGAGGGAGATCCAGGGGGTTTCCAAGAGCCTCCTCTCTAATTCTGCCAAAGTTGCGTTACTGATGTCTGGCTGAATTCCACATCTCCAAAGGGACCTGCCAGGTATGTCCTGATGCTCTTGTAATGGAGAGTGCTGATGTCCCTAGCAAACCAGCTCCTCTCTAATAGCCTTAAAGAGGTGTGCACTAGAGCTTGCTGCCCCAGTGGAAAGCTGGGCACCCGGCCAGCGAGGCTTTCTTTAGAAAGTGAGTACAGTGCAGACCTGCAGTCGCTTGCTGGAGTTTCCCTCACCAGGGACTGCAGTGGGCTCCGCGGGGTGGGTTCACAGGACAGAAGGTCCAACAAGTCAGGATTTGCCTGTGAGTCACTGCAGAGGAGTGCAGGGTTGGGAATGGGCAGAGGATAGTTTGCAGGGAGCATGGTGGGAAAGCCTTTTCATGCCCCGTCTCTAAGGGAGAGCATTTTTCCTGCTTTCAGATATCTGAGAGGTGCTAACTGTGTGACGTGGGTTCCTCTGCCTGGCACGGTGACGGTGTTTCTAGCTGGGGGAAGTTTTTCTTCTCTTCAGGAATTTGTGAGCAGTCTCCACCCAGCAAGTTGAGAATTGTTTCCAGGACAAGAAATGGCGTTTACCTGGCAGCCTCTGGAAGCTAGTTAACTGTTTGTGTGATGTACCGAGGAGGATTTTTGTTAGCAAAACTGAAACACATACTCCTGCTGCGCCGATGGACTAATTTGAAAGTTTCATGCTTCTTCCACTACCTTAGGCTCTGGAGAAAACCCCTCCCGAGATCTTGTTTCCTGCAGAAAGCAGGGCCTGCGGCCACAGTAAATGACTCTGTGATGATGTGGGGCCTGTAATTAGTCTGTGTCAATATCCTGTTCTGAGTCGATCTCCTGGGTTGCTCTTCTGCAGGGTGCAGTGAGGCTATGGGTCCCTGTTGTTGGGCGGTTTTCTAGTTAAGACAAAAATCTGAGACTGACACAGTTTTTTCTGGCTGCTTTGTTACCTCTTGGTGTTTTCTTTGTACTAGAAGTTTGATTAACCCGTTCAGTCCTGGGCTGCAGTAATGATTTTCAGGGCTTTTAGTAGATCACTGTAGATGAAAAGTCTTCCCAAAGACCTTCTGATACAGATATTCTGAATGAGACAATAAAGCAGTAGTCCAGGTTTTTACCTTTTTTTTTTTTTTTTTTTTTT
>VYZV01021174.1:313677-336424 GCA_013401275.1 Pandion haliaetus
TTTTTGTGTGTGTGCTTTCCCACAGATGCCTTACTGGCAGACCTGGAATCCACCACCTCACATATCTCCAAACGACCAGTGTTTCTAACAGAGGAAACACCTTACTCCTATCCAACTGGAAACCACACGTACCAGGAGATTGCTGTGCCACCTCCAGTGCCCCCGCCACCTTCCAGCGAGGCCCTGAATGGCACTGTGATTGACCCCTTAGACCAGTGGCAACCCAACGTATCCAGATACGCCCACCAGCAAGTAAGTGAATGTGTGCAGATGGGGAGCGTGAATGCTTGTTTTGTTGGTGCAGTGTCTTTCAAGGAAGTAGATGAGAGGAGGGAATAGGAAGAAGTAAGGATGAGTTTGACTATGAACAGAGTGGGGAAGTGGGGGGAGGTGTGGATTTTTAATAGAACTAACTGGTTGGAGAAAATGGCAAAAAATAATTTGAAACCCATCGTCATTATTCTGACAAAATGGTAGTGTGATGAGATTAGTGTTAGTCACCTATTTTGTAGACTGTGGAAAGCAGACTGGGGGTTTCCAGCACAGATCTGCGACTCGTGGGCAAATCTGAAGCAAGTGGAGAACAGTTGTTCCTGGTGTAGTTCATCTGATAGAGGCTGGCTTGGCTATCTAGCAGTTTTTTTTTTTTTTTTTACCTTCTGCTGGGCTTTGTTCTGCCCTATCCACGTGTGGGATTGCAATGCAGTACTGTACATATTTGCTTTGTATT
The DNA here is from genome assembly GCA_013401275.1 of Pandion haliaetus. Taxonomy (NCBI): domain Eukaryota; kingdom Metazoa; phylum Chordata; class Aves; order Accipitriformes; family Pandionidae; genus Pandion; species Pandion haliaetus. The sequence continues at coordinate 314,408 of VYZV01021174.1, forward strand.
CTCTGTTTCCAATGCAAATCTCATTTCCACAGCCTCAGTCCCAGTCTCCTATATACAGCTCTAGTGCCAAAAGCTCCAGTGCCTCCATTCCTAGAGACGGGCTCAGCTCTCCTTCTCCCCGTGCCAGTGAAGAGGAACACGTCTACAGGTATCTTGTCCTTGTTGAGAGATAAGCCTGACTTAAAACTTGAGCCTGCTGTGGCTCAAGCTGCCTTCTCTAAGTGGAAACAAACACTGCTCCCTGTGTACATCCTGTTGCCTTGTGTGGATTTTGTTTACCTCTTTTGTAAAAGGCCACTGTAACTTTCATACCCATTTCAAACATTGACCTGGCCCTTTGGTTTGCTCAGCTGCAGAAGAGGTTAAGGATCCATCAGACAGAACAGGATCTAGATTGTGTTGTGAAGGCTATGATGCAGAGACAAGTGACAAATCCATCCCTCTGTTAAGCAGCACAAAAGTTCTTTAGGAGGTGGGTGGCCTTTGGGTCAGTTATCCTGGGGAACTCAGTTACCTGTAGCCGAACAGGATGTGCAATGACTTGAATTTTCAAGTAAATTCGAACTTCTTAAAACTTTCACCTCAGTAGATGATAGATAGGTAACTAGTTTATACTTGCAAAGGCAGCTGCTCTTACACTGAGGGGTTGGAGGAATAGCTTGTATGGTAGGACAGACCTTTCTGCCAACATGGGGATGAGTGAGGAAGAGGCTGTCAGAACTTCATCTCTGATGGCCCGCTACAGTGTACTCTGTCCTGGGTACCTTTTTGCAGGGTGGAGACTGGTGTTTCTCTGGTGTTTTTTTCTTAACCATGCCTAGCTCTTTCTGCTAAGCAGGAAGTTGCTTTCAACCAGAACTAATACTGGGTGGAGGTAGGCATATTGAGAGATGGCCCAATGGAGGTAGTAATTGCAATTTTTTCGGATGGCTGCATGCAGTTACTACAAAATGGAGGTAATTGCAGCCATAAGTCCTCCTGTACAAGGGTCTGGCATGGCATGGTTTTGGTCTGAATTGTAGCTTGTGTGCTTGGGTCGGGATGAAGTATGCCTGCCGCAGATTGCATTTGTGGATTTTTTAATGTTTGTTTTGGTTTTTTTTTTTTTAGTCTGAAGAGAAAGATAACTGCCCTTACAGAATTTCATAATTGTCACTGCTGTTATAGGTGTCAGACTCCTAAAGACTGTTACATATTAACTTTCTGAGCATAATGTGGTAGCGTGCACAAGACAGAAGTTCCCATTTTGGGTTTGCAAAGTATCTTTTTGATAAAATAAGAATCTCTAGAGCATTAGAAGTTATTTCTTCATTTGTAAAACTAAGAGAAAATAATTTCCCTGCCATTGATGATGGGAAGACTGTTGTTACAGTGTAATTACTACAAAAATCGCTGCATTGGTGCTAAGTTTTGCTTTGAGATAGTTTGCAGTTGTGCGTGGTAAATGGGATTGCCCATACAGGATAAGCAATAATTACAGCCAGTGTTTTATACACACTTGTGCACAGGTAAACTTCTTTCAAGGCGTGTATATTTAACACAGTAGAAAATAATTTCAAATTACTTTCTTATAAATTGGAGTTCCCCAAATGAAAGGTTTGAGGACTTGAAAAGAGACCTTGAGTGCTGCAAGAGGCTACCACATAACCTGCTCCTTTTGACTTTTTGTTGATACTTTGCCTCTTTCTCCAGTCTGTGCTAGCCCTGCATTCCCTTGCTTCAGGGGGAAGTTTTTTGCTGCTTGGTGTGATGTCAGCAGAAACAAGTCATTTTTCCTGTATGCGAGCTAATTGTTCTGCCGCTGTTCTGTGTGTCTTGGATCTGTGGATGGTTAACTCTTTGCTACAGGGCTGTGCAGCACACAGTCCTAAAATCTGAGGCCCTGTCCATCGATGCTATTTCTTTCTAACTGATAACTGAAGATGTGGCTAAGCAGTGGCTGTGTTGTAGTCATTTCACAAAGCACCCATCTTCTTTCCCCCAGAGCTAAAAGCATCAGCTTGAAAAGAATACAGTACATGTGTAAACTTTGTGAACCTAATGTAAGTTTCCCTCTATCCTTCTGCTGTATCTTGATGTAGAAGTTTCACACTTCCCTTTTATCTTTAGTTTCCCAAACAAGCAGAAGTCTGCAGAACCATCTCCCACAATGACCAGCTCCTCTTTGGGCAGCAACCTCTCAGAACTGGACAGACTTCTTCTGGAACTGAATGCTGTTCAACATAATCCTGCCAGTGGCTTCCCAGCAGGTGAGGAATAGCAAGGCATTTTGTGTGAGTGGATAGTTTGATTCTCAAAATAGCAGCCTGATTTTTCCTTCCAACATCCTTACTGAGGGAGAACTCTCCAGCTCCTGATAAAAGATTGATTTAGTATGGGTGGGATCTCTCGAGGTCTGTGGTGCAGCACCCTGCTCAAAGCAAGGCCAACTTCAAAGTTGGCTCTAACTAAAGTTTCAAAGTTAGATTAGGTTGCTCAGGCCCTTGGGCTGTTAAGTTCTGCATATCCTCGAAGATGTATGTTCCACAAGATTTCTGGGCAATTTGTTGCTCTTGCCTGTGATTAACATGTACGTATGGACGTAGGGGTCTGAATGGCTCTTTTCTGCTCCCCTTTCTTAAGATGAAGCCAGCAGAAGCCCATCACTGCCCAGCATGACTGGACCTCACTATGTTGTCCCAGAGAGCAGCAGCTCTGTGGGAGGGAAGGCTGCACCCCCTACAAAAGAAAAGCCAAAGCGAAATGGTGCACGTGGGATCGAAGATGTGCGTCCCAGTGTGGAGAGCCTGCTGGATGAGCTGGAGAGCTCTGTGCCAAGTCCAGTGTGAGTGGTGTTCTGGTGGTTGCTGGGCTTGGGTGGGGTGGGACAGGCTCTTGTGGGAATAGTGATTGTAGTGTAGGGGCAGATGCTGCAGGGGAGTGACAGACAGTAGGTGGGCTTTGTCTAAAGTGTCAGAAATCAAGCAGCTGCATGAAGATGCTGGTGGTCTTTTATCTACTCCTGGATGAAAAAATACCTAAGTCATGTTATGAGAGGTGGATTGTTCAAACTCAGTTTTATAGCTGGTCACAAATACCCACTGTCTGACAAAATGAATGTTTGGTCATCGTCCATTTCTTAATGGATGGGGGTGTGTGGGTGTACATACTCATGTTAGACTTGGCAGAGAGACAGGGTCTGTGTGTGTTGTGGAAGCTCAGTCTGGGGGAGGGCTGGCCAGGGTGGGCAGTGCTGATGAAATTTGTGATGCTGTGCTTGCTTGGGGGAGCAGTGGGACTTTCAGTCTAGGAGTGCTCTTCCAGGCTTAAATGCATTTTTTTTTTTTTTTTTGTCAGCCCTGCAATCACTGTGAGCCAAGGTGAGGTGAGCAGCCCCCAACGGGTCACTTCCAGTCAGCAGCAGACCCGTATATCTGCTTCTTCAGCTACACGAGAACTGGATGAGCTGATGGCATCTCTGTCTGACTTTAAGGTACCTTGTCATGACAACTTAATATCTTGTCTCTCCCCATCCCCAGACTCTGTTGCCTGTTAGCCACATCTACTGACTTTATCTGGTCTCCAGAATGTCCTCTTTATCTCTCAAACTTGCTCTGAGGAACTTCCTGTGGTGGTATTTGTGCTTTCTGCCTGCTGTAGTAGGTGTTCTCGACTGCTATAAATTCTCATCACTGGCAGGGTAGGGCAGTTCTGCGGTCTGTTTTTCCTTTGGTTCTGCAGTTTGTTCACCAAAGATAATGAGCTTAGTTACTGCTCGGTACAAGGTGAATTATTTTGCTGTGCTATAACTTAACAAGAAGGTAGGGGAGCATGGGACACCAGTCTGCTCACTGACAGAGACCAGGCTCTTCTGTTCTGTGGGATGACCCTCCTCTTTGGAGTGTATTTTTATGCTAATGTACTTTCCCTGAGGAGGATCTTCCAGGCATGTGATGTGAGCACTGAAGCCTTTGCATCAGACAGCTGGAGACTTCAAAGGTTGCCATCTTAAAACAGTATCTCTTACTCACCTCAAAGTGGGATTAAAGTCTGAGCTTCTTGTGGGGGCAGAGGATGGCAAATACTATTCAGAATCTTGTTTGGAAATCAAACTATTGTATTGGAAAAGAACTGCTACTTCAGTCGCAATCAGCACATAAAAATCCCATAATAGGATAAGCTCAGGAGTAACTTGCCCATAGTCATCTTGATATGTGAAGCACTTGGCATATATACTTGGATAACTTGTTCTTTATTCATGTAGGTATGTTATCAGTCTTGCACTAGATGGTTAACTGTGGAGCTTATTTTCATGAGACTTCATTTACCGATAATCATAGCAAAATGAAAAATTATTTTCTCTTCTTACTTTCTACTTTCAGCTGCTTTGCTTATAGCCTTACTGAATTATTCACTTGAATTTGTTCTGAGAGAGGCAGAGAAAGCAAGTATCTAATATATTCTCTTTGTCAGCGTTGGGTTTGCCTTTCTTGTATACACATGCAAGTCTGCTTTCTAATCCTAAGAAAGTCCCTAACTCTATGGTTTTTCCTCATGTGGAAAATTCTGCTGATGCTTGGTGTTTCTTGTCTGTGCTGAACTCCATCTCCTCCCACCATGACTTTAGGTGGGGCAATCAGAGCTGAGGAATGTTTTGTGAGGAGATAGACAGGACATTGAATGACAGCTTTGCTGTTTGTTGTTCTCTCTGTGCCACTATTCATGTGAGTGCTTTTGATGTGTGCCTTGGGTTTCATGGAGGTCATTACAATACCTGGAGTTTTGACCAAGTGTGTGAGTTCAGAACCCAGCAGTGAGCATGCACGCTCTGGGGCACTTCACTTGCCTTGCACTTGCTGGAATTCAATTCAGTCTGCCATTTCTGGCACATGTACTTAATTTGTGAGAATCTAGGTGTTAACTGTTTTCTGTAGGCTTACTGTAGTGTGCATTTAGTCAATTGAAAATATTGACAGCTTAGTGTTGCCTTTTTTTCTCCCTATTAAGTCCTAGGGTAGAGTGCAGGATATCCACAAGTGTCTCTTTGGTCTGGTTGAAAAACTGCACTGTCGTGAAGCTAGAGGGAGTTCCCACCTGCTCCTTGCTCCTTCCACGTGCTGTGGGAGCTTGAGTGCTGTGGCCTTGTGCCCTGCTGCTTTTATCAGGGCTCAGAAAACAAGCTCAAGGTGTGGTTGCTGCCAACAGCCTTTGCTCCTAGATGAGCTCTTGGCAGCTGAGGATGACCTTGCCCAGCACAGGTTTTCCTTGCAAGGTACATGGAGAGGGCATTTCTAAGTGTGGGTGTTCAGATGCTTTGGAGTCTTGAGGAAAGGCCCAAGAATCTTTGTGCAATTCTAATAAAACCTGCATGACAGAGATGAGCCACTTTCTGTAACACTGCCTGCCTTCCTGGCTTAGTTTCTGATCGAGCTCTGAGAGCAAACTGAAATGCAGCAAGATTTTAAGATTTGGGCTTTATAAACACAGTGTTAGTATTTTTGCGATGCATTGAGCTCATCTGTGTCTAAACATTCTTCCTGAAGCACAAAGAACATGGTTTCTGTGATCATTTTCCTGTTGTTAATATTGTCATTGACTGTTTTTAAAAGTTATTTTATTTTCCTTTTTCCTGTCCTCAGAGTTGCTTCTTTTTCCCTTCAGTCTTTTTTGTTTGTTTTTACCTCTTCTGTTTATGCCAACTAGTGGGTTTAGCTTGTCTAAAAATGTATTTCTAGTTTGTACCAGTAGCAGGATGTAAGAGAGAGAAGTGGAGTCTTTGCAAAGGTGAAAGATGAAAGGCTATTGTTTGAATGCCAGACCTGTGTGTGGTTGCAAGAAATAGGACAGAAGAACTAGGTATGATGTGTAATTAGTTGGAGTTGGTAGCTGGTACAACTAGAAGTTGCAGTAGATGGGTATGGGAGGAGTGGAGGCACTGATGTTTAATTTCCCTCATAACCCAGAGTAAAAGGTGCTATTACAGACTGATACATTACCCTATCATCTTTTGCTTTAATGAGTTGCTTATTCTTTTTGCTTCTAGAAGTCATTTGATTTTGGTTATCTAGCTCATCAGTCAGCAGCCACTGAGATTACTTGCTTGTATTTAACTGTTCTATTACTGTTGAGTGTTTAACCGTTGCTCCTATTTTGGAGGTAGTATGTTTTTGATATGCTGGAAATACTTGCTTTAGAGGGAAATGGTAGTCCTGCCTTGAAAATGACTGACTTCATTTTAGGAAATCTGGAAGCTAAGTGTGAACTACAGTATAAAACCATGTTACTTTTACAGGTGCATCCAGCTTAGGCAAAATACAGGGGGAGGGCAATGTTGGGAAGTTCCCTCAATTTAACTACTGAATGTACTTACTAGTCCTTTTCTTCTCTGCTGTGACTGTGGGTCTCGCTGTGCTGCTCAAGCGAGGAGCAATCTGTAATGAATTGTGGTTCCCTACTGCTCTTTTCTGAGTGCAATCTCCCTGTAGTGCTACTGTTGTGACTTCACAAATGTGTGTGTGTGTGTGCCAGCTCCTGACCCCTTGGGATGGTAGCAGCTTAGGTCAGCTGAAGGTATATGTCTCTTCCATCTACTGGTAAATTTTGTGCATGTTCTGGTTAATTTTATCCTTTTATTCATGATAAGTATCCCAGAAAGGTAAGTAAAGACTGATATACCATGCATGGGCTTAGGAAGTTATATGCCCTGCTGCCGCAGAGCATGAGCATCTAACTTCTTGAGGCTTCTTTGGAAAATGTGACTAAGAATCAGAGCAGGTCTCTAACTCTTGAATTTGGAAATCCTTTGTGGGTACATTTTTAAAACTGGGAGGGCTCAGCATTGGACTTAGGTTGTCCTGCTGTGTGAACTTGTCCAAGCCACTGTTCTGATTTTCCCTTTTTAAGAAAAAGGAGTAATGCCAGTTTGTCTCCTAGAGTTCAGCCAGGAATCACTGAAAATGGGGAAAGGAGGACCCATGATCTTTTGTTTTCAAAAGTCCCCGTGAGTCAAAGAGAACCAAAGAGAACTCTGTTTCAGTTGCTCTTGTTAGAGTGTATTTTGGATCAAAATTAATACTGATTTTATTACAATGTAAATGTGGAGTCATTGGCCTGAGGGGAAGAGGCTAATCTGGCCACCTAAGCAGTGCTTACAAGGGCATGGAGTGACTGACAGATTTGTATAGATTCAGTATGTGTCGTGTCCAAGGTGAGATTAGTGATGTGAATAGAACAAAGCCCACGTCATCTGTTCGTGCTGTGAATGCCCTAAAGCTTTGTTTTCATTGCATGAACTCAGGCGACTGGAGCATTTTATTAGTGTATCAAGAAGAAAATGTCATGCTTTGTTCTATTCATTGATTGCCTTTTTTTCCATCTTTGAAATGTAAAATTTACATGTCTGACTGAGTAAGTTAATGTGACCTTTACTCACAGTCTAGACATTCCTGGGTTTGTAGCTGGCTTCCCAGTGGCTGCTGCATGCCCCCATCGCAGCTGCAGGTGAACACATGCACATGAGCTATCACTTAGAAGGAGGGCATAGGAAAAGGATCTCAATGGCTGTAGAACTTAATCTCCTGTAATCTCATGTGAAGATCAGCACAATGTCATACTGGTTTTGCTCTTTGATACCTCATTTTCCTTCCTTACTCTTGGAAGTAAAGCTTTGGATCAACATGGCCCTTTGATTAGGAGGTCGTGATTACTATAATGCTTAATTCTTTGCTTTTTTTTTTTTTTCTCCTTACCTCTGTCTTTTTCTCTCCTTATTCCTTCTGTCTCCTTTTTGCAGACTAGTTCCACTATGTCTCTGATTTCTGAACCCTCCCTAGAACCGGTTCCCAGTCCAGCAAATGCAGACTCCAGCAACACTCCTCACAGCTTAACAGTGCTATCCCATTCCAAACACCCTTCTGCAAGTCACAGTGGGGACTCAGCAGTGCCAACATCTGCCCCCTCAGCAGTCCTCTGCATTGAGGAAGGCAGTAACACTGTAGTTCTGCCTACTTCAGGGCATTCTGCCGTTCCTCCACGTATGCCCTGTTTGCCACAAATGCTCCCCGTGCCCCCACCACGAGTCTCTTCTTCTGGTTCTGCTACTCGTGGGGAGCAGATGACCTCTGCAAGCTTGGTTCGGCTGAGCAGAAAGCCTGACTCTTCTAGAAATGTTTCCCAGGCTGTGCTGGCTTCCAGTGTGGAGTTTCTGTGTAGACCTGCTAATGTGGAGGCACAAGGCCTAGAGAACGATTTGGAAAAAGAGACTGAGAAGAAGGAGCAGAGAACTGACTGCAAAATCTCAAATGTACTAATTTCAAACACTTTAAATGGTCAAGGGAAGGGGCAGATACCTAAAGAGCTAGGTCAGCAGGGAGCATTCAGGGACAATTCAGTGCTTCGTTCCCAGGGCAGAGATGTGGAAACAGCTTTAGATGAGCTGTGGGCCCTGGAGCTGTCTGCACATGTGCCAGAGGTACATGCAAAGAATGACAGCATTTTAAATCCTGTGTATGAACCTTCTGTTGTGACCCTGGATCGGGGGGATATCTTCCCAGACACTAAAACCCAGTTGGGCTTTGTAGTGGAGCAAGGACGGGAGCTAAAAGGTGAAGTACCGCATGAAACCGAGGTAGATGGCTGTCCTGATCTGGTCAAGAAGAGGCAGGGCAGAGAGAGAACTCCTAGGAAGGCAAGTACTGCTAACATGAACAAAGCCAGAGGAGCCCAGGAAAATGGGCAGTTCAGAAGCTCTGCAGTCGCTTCAGAATCTACTGAAAACATGTGGAAAGCCGAATGGGATCTGCCATGCATCTCCAAACCACCCATTGAGAGGATATCTGCGTCAGGCCAGGCAGGCACTGAATGAATGTAGGAGTAGGACGAGTCCTAGCTAGGACTGTTCTGACAGCGCACTAACATTTCATGTGTGGTGTGAGTGTGCCTGGACTCACCCACACTAACAGCATGCAGCTCTGAGCATGTTACTGACAGCTGCACGTCATGGAGGTTTGAAATCCTCTGCTTTATCTTTTGGGCTCTTCTGCATGTCAGTCAGCAGCACAGAACATGGCAGTTTGTGTGGACTTCCTTGTGAAGTGGACTTTTATTCCCTAACTGGGGTAAGGCTCAGTTCATAAAGGCCTCTGAAAAGTTAAAAGGGCTGTCTCACACCACTGGAGGATGTTCCTGACTTGGGATGGCAGCTCCTCTGCTCTGCTAGCCTTTTTAGGTCTAACTGCTGGAGCTGTTAGTGTTCCTTCCAGCGCTGGAAGTACGCTTTTGTGCACCAGACATCTCTGACCAAGAGTCTTATGCCTGTAAAGGGCAAACACAGAGAGGTTGCTCTCTGTGTCCTTGTGATGCTAAGGTTTCTTTAATGCTCAGTGGAGTGGTCATGCTGCACCTCCTATCTTGGCTTCCTGCTGATTAATCTTTCCCTTCCTTTTCTAGATAGTTATTTTTGGCTGCTGTGATCAACCTTACGGGGTTTTTCCTTGCACTGAGTCACTGTTCTGGGCTGCGCCGAGAGGAATTTTGGCAGTGTGGAATAAATGTCATCATTCTTCCTGCTCACAATTGTCACTAATGGCTTGAGTTTGTGCTGTTGCATCTTGGGGCTTGCTCTGACATTGCTCTTCTCTGCTGATACTATTACCTTTGTCATTTAGATTAAATCTTTAATCAAGAGGACAAAAGAGACTGCGAACGTGCATCCAATGTATCGTGACCTCTCTCCAAGGCGTAAACTAGGTCCTGCCATATTTCACAAGACTGTGTCCCAAGATCGCTTGATTGAAGAGCTGCAGGACAGACTGGGCATCGCTAAACAGGAACAGGAAGAATGGAAAAGCCAGGATGACTGGCTGACAGAGGGGGTCATTATCACTGCCAGACCCCAGGGGGAAGAGCACAATGGTGGACAGCAAGTAGAGAAGGTAGAAAGCAGGGACATGTGCTGGGAAATTCCAGCATGTCCCTTTGTCTAGGTAGCGTTGTGTGGAGGTGCATATTAAGTTTCTGAGTGTCCTAAGCAACGTGAAATGAAGAACTAACTACTCACCCTTGTCTGGCCTCAAAAGGGATCCAGCATGCGAGTCCTAGTTCTTGATGTTTAAGAATTGGAGTGGGATCTGAGGGTGCTGGTGATGGTATCTGTTTTCGCAGCCTGCTACTATCACGTGTCAAATGTTCATGTGGGGATTATTTTTAAAACCACGCTGGGAAGCCTGTCATAGAGGTGTTCTTTGTTTTCTCTACTACAGTACCTGTGCAGGAAGGTCTGGGTATAAGATGGTGCTCTTCCTTGAGCTGCAGAGAGAAGCGTGTTTTACTTTCCTTCTCCTTCTTGCTGCTTTTTGCCCTTAGATAAACATACTGGAAACAACCAGCCTTCCTGTTGCAGGAAGTGCTTGTTGGTTCCTCTCCAGATTTATTCACCGTTCTTCTTCCTCCTTGTCTTTCTAGGTGGTTTTTCCTCCAGAATCCCCACTCCCCCCAAGGAGGACGGTCTCTGTTCCAGCCTCTCACCCGTTCCAGCCTTCCAAAGAAGCTGCAAAGACAGTCCCTGCTAGCACTGCTCCCTCTCATGTCTCTGGCCCTGTGCCTCTCCTCCCACTCCCACCTCAGCCTTCCCATGTGCCATCTACCCCAGCTCCTAGTCCAGTCTCCTCCTCTTCCTTCACGTTGGCTCCCCAGCCTCCCTTCCGGTGGGAAACTTCTGATGATGATTATCATGAGCTTTCTGTTGTGGGCACCCCTCCTTCTGAAGATGCTAGGCATTCCTGTTCTCCCCAGACGTGGACCCCTAGCACCAAGACAGTTTCTGTCGGCTGTCAGACTGAAGATGACGCTTTCTTCCCACAGATGCAGGCAGGCTTCTCTCTTCTGGTTTGTGTTTTTAGCAGTGTTTTCCAGTCCAATCACTGCTCCCAACTTGATAGCTCAATAGATAATATGTTCAGGTGAAGGCTGGTACTGAACTGTTACATAGGTGAGAGGACTCACTGGCAGTATCTAATCCCAGCTGTGCCTGTTTAGCACTGCAAAGTACATGTCTGTGCAATAACCTGCTGGCGTGTGTGTGGTTCCTGTCTGTCCTGGTGATAGCTTTATGCAGCAGGGAGTCTATTTCCCTCTGAGATGAAGAAGGTAACTGAAACACAGGCTGCAACTCTCCCTGCCCTAATCGCTCTTGGAGTGGGGGGAGTAAAAGATGGCAACATCTCGATACTGGAAGGAGCAAATCAGCAGTCCTTCCTGTGTTTGCTGATTTAGACAGGTGTCCACAGTGCAAGTGGATTTTGGGGAGGAGGTGGTATGATCAAGAGCTGTGTTCTGCATCTCCTGTCAAGGAAGGGCTGTAGCTCCAGGATGGTGGGAAGGCTTAATGTATACGAGCAGTGCAGTCGTGTGCAATGTTATATGTACAGGCAGCTCTCGGGCAGTGTGTAAGGAATCACCTCTGCGTCTTGAACTGTTATACTTTTCAGGTGACCTCTGCTCCTGCCCTCGTCCGCAGTGCCAATCTGCTGGCTGCTCGTGCACCCCTGGGCCCCCCCGCCCCTGAGAAGGCAGGACCTCCTTTCTGTTTCCTCAGCATGGTGTGATTTTTCTGGTCGATGAGCGTGCTGCGGATGCTGCTAGGGTCTGCTCTGAGAGCTCCCAGTGCCATTAATGTAGATGATATCCTGTAGTGCATGGTTTGCTGCTCATAGAGCTCCTAACTGAACTTGAGTGATGGCAGATGTCGTGGGTGAAGGGAGGGAATTAGAAGGGCCTTTGCATGATGAATTTATGTGGATGCTGTGCTGAGTGTCCCCTGTAAGCAGCAGGCATTGTGTGCAGGAGGTGGAAACAAACCTCTTAGGTGGGGACACATCTGTGAGCTGTCAAGAAGGCTGGATCACCAGGCCATGTGGAAATTGTAGCGTTCATGGGTGGTTGTGCCTCCACAGAGGTCTGCTGTGGCTTGCAGGAGCGTGTGGTCTCTACAGGCAAGGGTGAAGTGCTCTTGCTACATGTTGAATTCATCTCATCTCCTTTCTCCCCAGATGGTATTTATCATTTGTGTGTGGCACGTGTGTCTGCCCTGCCTGGTGGCCTCAAACCCGTGGTTTGAGAGAGGATATGATTCTCTCGACACAGTCCAGCCCTTTTCCTCCTGCTGTGCCGTGCAGGAAGCCCTGGCTTTGTCCTGGGACTCTGGACTGGCTTTGTATACAAAGGCCTGTTGTCTCCCTCTGTGAGAAGTACCCTTGCAATGGTGTGCTTTGGAGACATTCACTGTAATTATTTGGTAGCCAATAACTGCTGTGTGGCAGAGCATTTGTTTTAAGTTCAGGACGTTGGGTGTGATGGGGCTGCTCTGTGCTGCTGGACTAGGAGAGGCTGGAAGTCATGGGATGGCTGGGAGGAGGGAGGAGGGGAAAAGCTGTGTGTTAGGCATCGTTGGGAGTCATGCTGCGCGCAAGGCAAGGCTGATGAGTATGTGTACGTGTGTGTGTAAAAAAGTTAAAATTATGTCTGTCGTGAGAACTTTTATACAAAGGAGTAGAAACCAGGGTTTGTCATTGAGTAAACTAGTTGACCAGAAGTACAACTGGCTGCAGGACAGGGAATAGAGCTTCTCCTGTGGCTGGAAGGGCAGGTTCTGCCAAGGCTGTGAAACACTTCAGTGTGTCCTTGCTCCCCTGGCTGTGCTGGCAGCAGGCTGGTGGGTTGTTCACAAGTGTAGATTTTATGTCTCTTTTAATCTATCCTCTTAGTAAGAGAAAACGTGCTCCAGACCAACCTCTCAGGGAGGGACTTCTTTGGGTGTCTCTAAACCTGACAGTAGCTATTGCACTGCAAAGTCAGCTAAAATAATCTGTATTTCATTACTGCAGTTTGCCTGTGTTGTGGTTTAACTCCAGCTGGCAACTAAGAACCACGCAGCCACTCACTCACTCCGCCCCCCCCGGCAGTGGGATGGGGGAGAGAATCAGGGAAAAAAGTAAAACTTGTGGGTTGAGATAAAGACAGTTTAATAGGACAGAAAGGAAGAAAATAATAACGATAATAATAACAACGAAGTGACAATAATAATAAAAGAATTGGAATATAAAAAGCAAGTGGTGCACAATGCAGTTGCTCACCACTCGCTGACTGATGCCCAGTTAGTTCCCGAGCAGCCCCTGGCCAATTCCCCCCAGTTTATATACTGGGCATGACGTCACATGGTATGGAATATCCCTTTGGCCGGTTCGGGTCAGCTGTCCTGGCTGTGTCCCCTCCCAACTTCTGAGAAGCTGAAAAATCTTGACTTAGTATAAACACTAGCAACAGCTAAAACCATCAGTGTGTTATCAATGTTATTCTCATACTAAATCCAAAACATAACACTATACCAGCTACTAGAGTGAAAATTAACTCTATCCCAGCTGAAACCAGGACAGCCTGCTAAGGGGGGCTTTGGTGGCCAAAGAACATACACTTTGTTTATAAGTTATGAACCTAAGTAAAACATTTCTCCCCCTCGTTCTTGGGAAGCCTTTCCAAGCTGCGTGTGCTGTGGTGGTGTGTTTCAGAAACAGTCTCTTGAGACAAGTATCTTAATCCCTTTCCCCCCACCCCCGTGCATATCCAGCAGTCCAACAATAGACGTGGCAGTCTCTTCATTGCAGTGCTGTCTGCTGGGGCTCTGCTGTGGATGCACTGCCCTCTCTGTAGGTAAACAGCAGGCAACTTGAAGGGAGTTATTTCCTTCCTGCTTCCACTTGCTTAGCTCAGGCTTGGGATGAGAGCCACCTGAAAGGGGCAAAGGAGACTTGGTAAAAAGATCTGCAGAAGGTGGTGTGAAGGCAGGGAGGGGAAGGGAGAAGATATTCTAGCCGAAAGGGAGGAGAGATGAGGAAGAGGAGAGGGATCTCTATCAGAGAGGAGAGGGTGACAACTGAGAGCAAGAGCATAGAAGTAGAGAGGGGTCAAGGGGAAGGGGCCCTCTGGATGGCGTCTCTGCTTTGTCAGCTAGCCAGGAACTGATGAGGTAAAGGGAGATTTTTGGCAGAGGCTGAGAGCACCGTACTGACTGCTTGAGATCTGCTGGTGACTTCTGGTGTATGCACAGTGAAGGAAAATCAAATCCTCAGTTCACAGCTCTGCTATTATACATCCCAGGGTCTCTGCATGTCTCTGCATGGACAGAATATATGTGTGTACTTGGTCCTGGCTCTCGCTGGCTTCTGCAGAGAGTGTAGCTGTCTCCTAGCCATCTCCTGTCTGTCTCTACAGAGGAGCCACTGGCAGCAACAGCAGGCATTTATCTTGTAAGCACAGCAGCACTCGCCTTATTCGTCTTTGTTTTCTCTTCCCTGCAGTTCATGGCACAGGGGAAAGCCGGGAGCAGCTCCCCTCCATCCACAGCCTCCAAGCCTGGCAGTCAGCTGGACACCATGCTGGGAAGTCTCCAGTCTGACCTAAACAAACTGGGTGTAGCTACAGTTGCCAAAGGTGTCTGTGGAGCCTGCAAGAAGCCTATTGCTGGGCAGGTGAGTTGAAGGTGCTGTCTCATTGCTCCATCTTGGGCTGCAGCTGGGAGTAATGGGGAGGGCTGTTTCGTGAGACTGAAGAGACTGGAGATGCTGGAGAAACTGAAGTACTCTATTTATCCACTGGCTAGGTACGCTGTAAGCTCCTCCAGTGACCTCTACCCTGCCCTTGAGGGACTCCCTCTCCTGAGATGATAGGTAATTCAGTTTTCATGCTACCCCAGTCCAGGGCTCACTTGAGTAGTAGAACTTGTCATTCTTGCTGACCTCCAGCTGGTATCTTGTCATGTGGTCTAGGGGAGAGGGAGATAGAGTTGCACTTCATAATTTTTCTTCCCAACAGGTAGTTACAGCCATGGGGAAAACCTGGCACCCTGAGCACTTCGTCTGCACCCACTGCCAGGAGGAGATCGGGTCACGTAACTTCTTTGAGCGGGATGGTCAGCCCTACTGCGAGAAGGACTATCACAACCTCTTCTCTCCTCGCTGCTACTACTGCAATGGGCCGATTCTTGATGTGAGTTCCTTGGGGGGATTAAGGGTGCTGACAAGGTGCTGCAGGCCTGGGTGTTAAAAACTCCACCCATGTGTCTTGGGTGGAAGATTTTGTTTGGGGACTTCTATTTTTCCTTTGCCCTGGCTCTGAAAGGCAAACAACTTGGCCCAGTCAAATTCTTACACTAGTGGGAGGAGTTAGTCCCTCTTTCCTTCACTGAAGTGCCTTCAGAACCCCACATAGCTCCATCATTCCGGTAATGATTCCTCAGCATTTGTCTGTTAGTAGCCTGTAGTAACAGGCACCAGTGCAAGTCCTGAGAGCTGGACGGGGCCCTGTATAAGGGAGGAAGCAGCATGTAAGATCCTTTTAGGGTAAAAAAAAGTGTGCAGTGGGGAAAGCCTGAGTAAGCCAGAGGCGGGGGAGAATTGACTCGGCTCTCTAAAGGACAGTCTATTTTAATGCACGCTCTTGTCAGTACCAACATTAATGTGTTCTTCCCCCAACCCAGCCCTCCCTTACCTCCAAGCTAAAGCCATCATTTACATGACTTGCACTTTGTCTTCTGAACAGAAAGTGGTGACGGCTTTGGACAGGACATGGCACCCTGAACACTTTTTCTGTGCCCAGTGTGGAGCTTTCTTTGGACCTGAAGGTATTGCTGGTTTATGCAATCTCCTCCCTGAACTGCAGACAAGTGTTTAAGGCAGAGCTGCTATTAGGGGGCAGCCTGAGAGATGACAGGGGAACTACTGAAGATGGAGGTTCCAAGAGACATAGTGGTTTATGGGGGAACGATGCTAGCAGTAATCTTCTTTTCTCCCTGGAGAGGAAGAGTATGCATGTGCGTGTGTGTGCACGGGACAGGAAGGGCAGCAAGCAGAACAAGGAACAGCTACCTGCTGTGTCTGTGCGTTAGCAGAGGGAAGGATGATCCTACCCATGCTGGTTACCCCGCAGAGCTTGGCTGGTGTTAGGTGAAGATCAGGAGCTGATACTGTTTGTCTCTCTTCTCCGTTGGCAGGATTTCATGAGAAGGATGGCAAAGCCTATTGCCGCAAAGACTACTTTGACATGTTTGCTCCTAAGTGTGGAGGCTGTGCCCGGGCTATCCTGGAAAACTACATCTCTGCCTTGAACACCCTGTGGCACCCTGAATGCTTTGTCTGTCGGGTAAGAAACCCAAGGTCCTTTGCTGCTGCTGTACGACCCCTCTCATTTCCACCCTGCAGGCATCTGGTCCCTTACCAAGAAAAGGCGTCTGTGGGGTAGTGAAGGGCAGCCAGCCCCACAAGATAAAAAACATGTCAGCAACCAAACACCTTCTTGTTTCTCTGCTTGTTTACATTAAACTTTCTAGCTGCTTTGCTCTTTCTGTTCCCAGCTGCAATTATGGGCTTCTGCAGCAGCTCACCGATAAACAGAGACATTTTCTGTGACCTTTAAATAATTATAAGCTAAGCTTCTCTCTAAGCACTTGCCTCAGCAATCAGATTTTGAGGATCTTCCTCCCATGCTCCATCTGACAATGTAAACTAATGAGACTGACCTTGTTCAGACAAACATGCAAGTCAGTGAAATAGTGGCAGGCTCCATACAACAGGCATAATAAACAGGAATACTGCAGATTAAAAGCTTGGCACTCTTTCAGAGAGCCTTGCAAATATTAACTCTTACAGGCCCCAAGAGATGAGCAAAATCAGCCAGTGTTTCCTAGAGTGGGAAAGAAAGGCAGAGACCAGAACACGTAGCAGAACCACAAGCTGCTGATTCCTGGTACGATGCTCAGAGCAGACTGTCACCATGCTGTTGGGACTGCCTGCCCAGAACTATCTGTGGCTCCCAGAGTGGTGTGCAGAGAGTTGGGCCAGAAGATGGCAGTCCTGGCTGTGTGGGGCTGCGGAGGGATGTGCCTTTTTGTGCAGAGATTGAGGCTTCTGTCGAGCAGTTCTACTTTCCTTTCCCCCTGCTGCCACACTGCCAGTATTAGTGGGGCCAGCACTGATGTCTTCCAGGACACGAGATGGGATTCTCTTCCTGTTTTTGCTAAAGCAGAGCAGACTTTTCAGCTGCCCTGCTGACTGAGGGAGGGGACTTTATTGAACTAATTGTCAGCATTAGAAAAAGTCTTGGACTTGCTGCAGGCAAACTGCATTTGTCCTGCTATTGCAAGTGTTTAGCTATTCATGGCTCCGCATGCTGTTTGCTGGACTCCTGTGTATGGGTTGGGGTCCAGCTGTGTGTGATACTGTGTGTCCTTCCTGGGGAAGAGGATGGTGTTGGGGCTGAGCAAAACCAGGATTCTGGAAATCTGCCTTCTACTCTGGGCCTTGCTGCTGATATGTATGGTAAATCTGGCAGTATCCTTGCCTCTCTCCCGCACCCTGCTGCCTCAGTTTCCCACTTGGACAAGGCAGGGAGTCTCCCCAGTCTTGTGGGGAGAGTGGGTGCTTCTGTTGCAGGTTCTGAAGTGTAGCATCCTCAGCTGCCTGACACTGAGGGGGGTGAGGAGCTCTGGATGCTAATAAGTACATAGCTGGTGTATCCTCTTCTCATCTATTCAAAATCATTAGCACTGCAGAACAAACAGCAGTTTCTCCCAGTAGCGATGCGTGTGTACCCTGGCTGGGTATGTTTCAGGATGGACGATCCTGTGCAAAGTGTACCTGTGGAATGCCAGCCATCCTGGAGAGATCACTTGTGAAAATGAATTGTGCTTCATTTTCTCGGTTGGAACCAGCCGCATGTTCACCAGAATTCTGCTGCGTGAAAGTGTGTTGGTCCCTGCTTCTGCCTGTCATTGTGGGGAAGCTGAAGTAGAGATTAAAAAAAAAAAAAAAAAAGGAAAGGTGCTGCAGTGTTTCCCATCTCAGTGGAAGGAGTGTTCTCCTTTCTCCTGGCTGGAAACATCTGGTAGCTCATCTGTATTATTTTCTTTGTAGAAGTGAAACCAGCTGGGGGAAGGAGCATGGTTAATTCCCTTGCTTGTGGCTATATCTCTCCATCTCTCAGCCTTTCCTTGGAAACTCTTCTTGGTGAACAGAGCTTGGCTCTTTGAACAACACAACAGCGCTGAAAGGCAGCAGTTCACCCTGCTCACAGTACAGCTAGGCTGTGCCACAGAGTAGAGGAGGCTTGTGGAGCTGCCTGCATCCCCAGCTTGTTACACAATCTGTTCCCTTCTGCTTTGTCCTCCTGCAGGAATGTTTCACACCATTCATCAATGGCAGCTTCTTTGAGCATGATGGGCAGCCCTACTGCGAGGTGCATTACCATGAGCGTCGTGGCTCGCTCTGCTCCGGTTGCCAGAAGCCTATCACAGGACGCTGCATCACTGCTATGGGCAAGAAATTTCACCCCGAACACTTTGTCTGTGCCTTCTGCCTCAAGCAGCTCAACAAAGGAACCTTCAAAGAACAGAACGACAAGCCCTACTGCCAGAACTGCTTTCTCAAGCTCTTCTGTTAGAGGCATCATAGATGGGCGCTAAGCATCTTTCTGCCACCCCCTTGGCAGTTCTGTCTCTCTGAACATTACTGTGATTTAGAAACCTTACCAGGCAGGGGAGGAGGGTGGGNTTTCTGCTGCTATGGAGAGGCAGTAGATCCAGAGACGAGATGGACCATTAAACTGGAAATGCCCTTGCTGTGTCTCAGTAGGGAGAGGCTGAGTCCCCTCATTACGGTGTGTGTGTCTGTGTGTGTGACTGACAGCTGAGCTTAGCTTGAGGGCTCCAACAGGGAGATTTTACCCAGCCCCCTCCTGGCAGAAGAAGTCTTTGCCAGTATGTTTCAGCCTGTGTCAGCTCCCTGAGCGAATCGTGACAGTTGCAGACAACACAGCCCTCTGCTTTGACACCTCTTTCTCAGGCTTTTGTCTGCATTCGTGCAGTCTGAGCAATAGCAGAGTGAGGGCACCCTGTGATCTCCGTGCCACCCTGGCTCCACTCACTAGAGCCATGTGGCATGTGTGACTTACTGAGATCAGAGCATCATACAGGCAGCCAAGGCCCTGCAAGGGTCTCTCCAGTTCCATTACACTGTAAGGAGATGATACCACTTACTTTTTTTTTTTTTTTTTTTTAAGAGGAATCAAGATGTTACTGTGTGGGGCTTTTTTTTCCCCTAGTTTGTTATTCCCTGCCTTTTCTCAACACACTGGAGCAGGAGGTGGAGTAAGCCCCGACCATCCCTCAGCACTGATGTGCGCTCCTGTGGGTGACATCCTATGCCAGGCACCTCCGTCAGCACCCAGGCCTGCTCAGGGCATCTGCTCCCCTTGCCTGCTGCTCGTGGGAGAGAGGAAGAGACATCATCCTTCTTTAAAAGCAGATGCAGAGAGGTTAGAGCACAGCCTTTTTCGTCCATCCCTGTCATGAGCGAATGCGACGTGTGTGTGTGTGTGTTTATCTGGCCTGAAACTCTCCCGTCTATTGGGGCCTGAAACGGTCGCGAGAGTGGGGAGAAGTGGAGGGGTTTTAAGAAGCCAGGAAAAAAAAAAGATCCAAACTTTATATCCTTTCTTCTTCCTCTGTTTGCTAATGAGACCTGTCAGCCCCTTGGTATTTCCCTTTTCTGTGCTCTTGTTAAACATGTTCTACTGAGAGATGCTAGAGCAATAACCTTTTATATTGACTGTTACTGGTATAACAAGTCCCTTGGGTCAGGTGTGTGTGACGCACTTGGAGTTTTACTATCAAGGTGAATACTGTATCCTGTCTTTGATAAGAACTGTAGATTTCTACACTGATTTTGAATTCATACCTAATTTACTTTTAATCCTCTTATACAGAAATCGGTTTTGAAGTGATTTTAAGAAAGCAACTTTTATATCAAGCTGTGCTGTTCTAGGCAGTATGCCAGTTGTGCTGGTTTACTGCATCTGTAACCTCAACGCTTTGTTAAGCCTAACTAACATTCAATATTTTCTTTTTATTGTGGGTTGGGAGGGGCTGGAATCTATGGGGAAGGGAATGTGACTTGTATTTTTTTTTTTCCTAGCAAAGGCAGGTGAACTGTGAATAGCTTTTTTTTTTCTTCCCCCCGCCTTCTCTGGGTCACCTAAAAGTGTGTTTTTTGGTTTTTATTGTAACCTGTAAACTGCTGTAATTGGATCACCTGCCATTCTCCCAAAGCCCAGCTTCCAGGATGTTATAGTGAGTGTTAATATGATGCTGCAGGGGGGAAGAGCTCAGACCTTGGCCCTCTGTTTCCCCTCTTCAGCCACCTGAAACCAAAGCAGGGCTAATTGGGGAAGGAGTTCCTTTTCTTCTGTGGAAGAAAGGTCTTGTGACTAAGGAGAAGAAACTGGGAGAGACAGACTCTGTTCCTGACTAGCTGTGTAACTTTGGGCCAGTCACTAAACCTTACCGTGCCTCAGTTTCCCCATCTGTAAAATGGGGGCAGTTTAGCCTGGATTTGTAAGGTTATTGTGAGGCTTAGTTCACGTTTGCTAAAGCACTTCTAGGTCTCTGCCTGGAGGGTGCTATGGAAGGTGAAATACTACGCTGAAATACCTGACGGTGTTCTGTGGTAACAGCCGAAGCAGCCCAGGGAGTGGTGTTTGGAGTTACTTCTCCAGAGTGCTACAGCAATATCACCATTGACATCTGGTTGTGCTTTTCAGCTTGGCAGGTGCATTAGGGGCCCGGGGGCAACTGTGTCAGAAACCAGCCCAACCTTAGGCTAGAATCTGCGGGTTACTGTCCCGCATAACCTTGCCGCGGTGCTTTTCTGCCCTGCTTGGGTCACTGAGACTGTTTTTCACCAGTTTCCCCGTACAAATGAACCTCAGTTTGTGGCTGTGAGACCGAAGATAGCTGTGCAGGGAAGCACTAGAGCTAAAGCTGTGTCAACTGGGCTGAGTGCAGCTCTTGGAGAGCTCACGAGGCAAGAAACCTTACGTGTTTCTCTTTTAGTCTTGAAATCGATTTGACTTAAAATGGACGTTTCTGAGCTGCAAGTGTTTTGTCTTGCTGAAAAGGTCAACTTCTCTGGGCCCTGCTAAAGAGGACGAAAAGCAGTTGTGGCGGGAGTGCTGGAGGGGGATGAGAAGATGCTTCTGGCGCTACCACTTACTGTGTGACACCTGCAGGCTGTGTAATCATGTGCCTCAGTTTCCCTGTCCGGGGAGCCTTTAACCTACCTCACCGCTAGTTGAGGCTTGTGTAAGTGACGCTTCTGGCACGCGTGGAAAACCCTGGGTGCAGGGTTCTGTGGGGGGTGCTGGTGGTGCGCAGCGCCCAAGGGGAGGCTCGTCCCTCGTTAGTGCTTAACGGAGATCGTTAAACACTTACCTCCTGAGCAAAATGTTGAGCGGGTCCTGGATTTATCTGGTTTCTGACATGCTGGGGTGCTACGCAGATGCTGCTCTGCCAAATAATGACTTTTGGTGGCCGCTGCCACTGTGGGTGTCCAAAATGCCTGTAATTTGATTTCAGATGGGGTTGTAGGGTAGCACAACCACAGCACTGGGTGAGAGGCCCCGGAGGGCGGTGGGGGGGGGAAGAGACGGGGTGCAAGGGCTGGGGATGGTGCCGGAGGAGGGACCGGTGCCGTGGGGTGTCCCCGGGAGGGGAGAGGGGTTGGGGGGCTGTGGTGGCAGGCAGCTCCCGGCCGCCTTTCATCTTTAATGGCCTCAGCTCTGTGCGCAGCCCCCCGGCCCGAGTGCTACCCCTGGGGAAGGTCTTTCACGCCACGTCCAGGCTGGGCTGGGTGATGCTCCGCTGGGTCGACAGTTATTTTGATATCTTTTCTCCCGTGTAAACTTCTAACTCCGCTTTCTTTTTTCCATTTAAAATTGTTGCAGTTATGCTAATAAAATTTTTACCATTACTCTCACGTGTGCGTTGCCCTTGTGTCTAGCCCTTAAGCTTGTGAGAAACAAAACCCAAAGCGGGTCACTCCTCTGGGCTGCTGGGGTGGGGGTGCTCCCAGGGACCCCCCCCGTCCCCGTCCCCTGCCGCAGTCGCGCTCCTCCGGCCGCCAGGGGGCGGCCTGCTCCGAGGCGCGCGTCCCGCTG
>VYZV01021174.1:358722-382577 GCA_013401275.1 Pandion haliaetus
ATCACTTCCAGAATCTGCTTCATGATGGGGTGAGCAAGTACTTGTACCACTACATTGAAGATAGTACAGAAGAGGGAGGGTAGGTTTGCTTCTTTTGAGGCAGGGATGGTTTAGGCTGTCTCAAAGCATCTGGTGTACTGTAGTAGTGATGGAGGTGGTTCATCCAGGCTTTGGAGTTGTTCATCATCTAGCTCAATCAAAAGCTGCTGTGGTAGATGGTTTATAATTTTTCAAAGGAAATGTAGGATTCTGTTTGGTCCCTTACCCCAGTAGTTCAGTTCTCCTCTTACTGTTCTGTTGCCAGTCAGATCTGCAGTTGTGTAATTGTGGCGCACATAATCTTCACAGCTGAGTAGTAGCAACTGACCATGTTGAGCACCACTTCCTGAACATCTCAGTGATAAGCCAGTGTCTCCACTATGCAAGTTATTTTCATTGTAAGAGCAAGTTCATTAACATTTGAATCCATTTGCAGGCTTATTTCCAGAAAGTAGTGGAAGCATTTCCAATCCTTCAAGATTTCCTACAGTGCTTAATTAAATGAGTATCTGATTTTTTTTTTCACTGCTGTAAGAGAAAGGAAGTAGGTTCCACAGCACGTTGTTGGACAAGTAATTTCCTCACTTTCAAAGTTCTTTGGAGTGTAGTCTTGCAATATCATTTAGTAGAGGTTAGTTTCTTAGGTTACCATGAGACCTAAGAGGGACCATACCTCTCTATAGTGTGGATGATAAATTTTATCATTCATTGCTGAAGTGCCAAGATATATTTTATAACCTTTTTCGTATTGGTCAATACCAGCTACTGTGTTAATAGAGCATTTATCTTCTCAGATAAAGCTTTGTTCCTCCTGCTGCATATAGAGAGGACAGTTGCTTAAGCCTAAAAATATCTGGCCAATAATGAAAAAAAAAGAAAAAAGCGTAAAAGCAAACAGATACTGAGCAAACGGAGAGAAAAATCCCACATCAGAAATGGAGGGGGTTTTACCTAAGCTCTTCATGTTAAATAGGAGCTCACAGTGTGTTTGGTATTTAATATTTCTCCCGTGAACTACTTTTGCAGTGTCTGTGCCCTACATAAGCTGACTAATACTGCAGTGTTGTATCTGCAGTGCTCTTTAACTGCATCTTAGAAATTTAAAATCTGGCATTAGCTGACAGCACAGATAGGATGTAGAAAGTAAATGTTTTCCCTAGACATCTAATACTTGAATTTTAACTGGACTAACTGGAGGACTGGAAAGAGCATTTGTTATGTCCCATAGCCAAGCCCCTGTGAAAAGGAAGGAGCAAAATCTTTAACAATGGGAATCCAAAAGCTTTAATTTTTTTAAGGGGTGAGGGGAGTTGAGGTTTGTACCAGAATTAGAGGAACCTCATTCTCAAGAATCTGGCTGAAGACTGGAATGACAGGTTTGCTAGGTTGGTAGGAAGTGCTTAAAGGGAATGTAGCTGGCAAACGGGCCCCTACTTTAGGACAAATGAACTTTAAGGGAATCAGTTAAATTGTATCAGGTCCCTGTGTGGATCCTCCTGCTCAGAAGTAAAATGACCACAGTTTTTTTAGTTTAATTAATTTTAATTCTCAGAGTGTACACACAAACTTAATGCACTTTAAATAATAGATTTTATTTCAACTTTGGTTGTGTGATGGATTTGATTGTGTCCTGTCCCCTGCTGCCCGCAAGTATTTCCAGGATAGATGCAACCTCCTTTTTGCCTGTCTACTTTAATCCATTGAATGGTTTCAATTTCATTTGCAGAGTGTGTTTTCACACTGTTGAAGCATTGGAAGTAATTTGGAATCCTAACATGGCTTTAATTAAAGCCAGTTCTTTGGTGTAGCAAGCAACAACATTAGGTAGAATCATAGAATCATTTAGGTGGGGAAAAAACTCTTAAGATCATCAAGTACAATGGTTAACCTAACACTGAAATGCCAAATGTCACTGTTGGAACCATACTGTTGCTGCCATTAAGTGGCAAAGTGGTAGAGGCTAAACAGGGGGCCGGCTGTGTGCACTGCTTTGGACAGGCTAAGCATTGTCTGTGTGGGTTAAGTCCAGATATACGTGAGACAGTGCTCTTTAGACTGGGTGTTTCTAGGGGCATAGAAATACTTAGGTCACTTAGCGTGTTTGTACATAAGGCTGATGCTGGCCATATCCATTAGGAGCTACCAGGGTGTGCATTTTATACCAGTCAATAAAACAATGACATCAATGTGATCAGCTGTGCTCACAGGGTTGTTCTTCCTTTTTGTAGGTGCTGCCCCATTATCAGCTCCAGCATTTTCCTTAGTCTTTCCTCTCCTGAAGACGGTTATGACTGAGACACCCCATGACAGCGAAGACAAGGAGGAGTTCCTGGTCAAGATTCTGCAGATCCTTACAGTCCATGCTCAGCTGAGATCATCAGCAAACGGCCAGGCTTTGCTGGTGGATGAGGTAAGAGAGAGCTGTGGGGATCAGATGACCTCCTTCAACAGTTGTTCTGATGAGGCATGGGATAAAACAACTAATGCGTAAACTGGACAAAGCAGATTAATCCTACAAGTTGGAGTTAACAATGTAAGATTGTTTTCTGTCACAGGTTTTGCTTACCTGCCCAGCCCTAGGTTTTGATTGTGATTTTTGTATGGAGTGTCATACACACGCAAGGTACTTTGGAGTCACAAGACAAAAGGTTTTTTTTTCCTCCCTCCGCCTTTTCTCCCCCGGTCTTTCAGAATGGCCCAGAGTTGCTGCCCCGGAAGGACATGCTGGTTCTGCTGACCCGGGTGATAGGAACGGGTTCTCCACGGTTACAGGTGAGTCCTCAGCTTCATAACCACAGTCAGGATTCTGCCTAAGTTTCATCAGCATCTAAATGAGAGAAATATACCCACCTGCTTTAAAATCTGTGAGGCTGGTGGTTGACACATTACCAGTTTTCTCCTGTGTTTATGGTATTCTCGGAATAAAATGTCTGCATCTTTTTTTCTTGTGGGCTTTATTGCACCAAACATACTCTTCAGTCTTCCACAGGTGACATTTTATTCCTCCTCTAAGGCCTTGCTCTGTCAGAGGAGTTTAGTAGTCGCTCCCCTGAGTGGGTTCTGAGGGATGAGATGGCAGAAAGGTCAATAATAACAAAAAGGCAAACAGTTGGACTGAACCTGTCAGTTCTTGTTTTTGTCACTGTTCTTTGAGAATTTCTTCGCTTGTGATAGCACTCAACCCCCACCCTGTGCTTGCTTTGACAGAAGTCAGTGGTGGAATCTCTAATACTTCCTCATGGCATTTTAGGTTTTGGCTTCCAATGCACTGACCACCCTGTGCACAAGCAGCAGCGGGGAGGACGGCTGTGCCTATGCAGAACAGGAGGAGATCGATGTGTTACTTCAGGCCCTGCAATCTCCATGCATGAATGTTCGAGATGCAGCTCTCAGGGTAGGTGGGAATCACTCAGGGTCAGAGTGCATTCCTTGGTTTTTGGGGAGGTGAATCTTCTCCGACACTGATGAAGAGAGGCTTCAGCTGTGATGCCAGTCTTTGGGCAGTGTGTCTGCAGGAGGAGGCAGTAGCTACTAACAATAATGCTCTAAGTAATGCTCTTTGTGCTGGATTTATCTTGCAAAAAGGAGTACTCTGGGTCTGTCCACACCTTTGTTTTGTTAAAACAGGTGTAATTACGACAAACTTAACATATTCGACTTAAAATTGCATAGAGCTTAGTCTTAAAGAGAGAAGCTGTCAAAACATTCCTATGTCTGTATTGGGCCCAGTGTTTTCGGAAAGCTTAAGGCTTAGTCACTTCTGAGAACATAAAAAAGAAAGAAAGAAAGAAAGAAAGGAAGGAAAACCAAGGGTGCTTGGTCTTCTTTGCCGTGAAACAAATTTCAGCTTAGCTCACCTGAGCTGGCTTCTCTGTGCTTAGAAGCAGAAAAGACTGTAGTCACCAGAGCACAACCTAGTGCCTAGTTGCCTCTCTGCAACCTGCCTATGGAACACTATTCTTGAGTTTCACCATCTTACCTATTAGCGACAGGAAGTCCTTGATCTGCACGGGCAGTGTGCTGCACAAGGAAGCATGAATTTTGACACTTCCAACCACTGAGAGCTTGACTTGGCAAAGGTTTTAAGTGTTTTAAAGTATCTGTTTCTAAAATCAGATCCTTGCACTGATTCTCCTGTAAACTAATTCAGGGACTGATGGAGCTACAAATGGTTCTACCAACCCCAGACAGTGATGAAAGGAATGGATTGAACCTGTTGCGTCGCCTTTGGGTAGTAAAGTTTGATGTGGAAGATGAGATTCAGAAGTTGGCAGAGAGGTAGGAGTTCTTCCTGGCTGATTTGGATTGTAAGGGGACCTCTGTTCTGCTCACCCCGTGGAGCTCCACTGGCAGGAGCTTTGCCTCCTGCAGGCAGAGGGCAGCTTTAGGTCACCCTGATATTTGCATGTAGCAGTGGCTTCTCTTGCTGAAGCATGATCGGTCACCTCTTTGTGTGCACTGCAGGTTGTGGGAGTCCATGGGTCTGGAGCTGCAGCCTGACCTCTGTTCTGTGCTGATCAAAGATGTCATCTACCACGAAGAGGCAGTGCGTCAAGCAGGTGCTGAAGCTCTTTCCAGAGCTGTAGCTCAGTATCGAAACCAAGCGGCAGAGGTCATGAATAAACTTACAGAGATTTACCAGGAGAAGCTCTACGTAAGTCCTCCTGTCCTAAGGGGTTGACAGGCACAAGCTTGTGCTATATTTTATATCTTTTGTTAATCACTTGTCGTTCTGTCTGTCTTGAGGATGTGCACGAAGCCTACTGTTGCCGTGTGTTTGCTCATCACAGACTTTAATGTCTTGGTCCTCAGGTTACCAGATAGTAATGGCACCATTGCACAGGTGGAAGATGTGCCTTAGGTGATACAGGAAGACTGTGACAGAGCAGGGGCTGGAATCTAAGTCTTTTTGGGCCCCAGCTAGCTCTCTGCTTGTTTTTTACCATGCTCTTCTGCTAGTGGTATCATACCTCTGTATAGCATTTTAGAAATGGCATTGCAGGTGTGGCTGGAAGTATTCTCTGCATGTGTGTCCTTGGAAAAGGCATTCTGATGAAATTTTTTTTCTCCTTGCAGAGGCCACCTCCAGTTTTGGATGCTTTGGGACGAGTGATATCTGAGTCACCACCTGACCAGTGGGAAGCAAGGTACAGTCATCTTCAGATTGATCTCATCACTTCCCGTGCATCCAAATGAGATGTTCCAGATTGTTATTTAGAAGTTCAGGCAGTGGACAAATAAGGGAATGTTCAAGGAACACACTATATGCACTTGTACTCGCTTGCTGGTTTCCTTCTGGTAGGGAATATTTGTGCCCCTCAAGCAGGCTGGGCAGGCCAAACTGAAATGCTCTCGGTTCCATCAAAATATTGGGTGCTATATTCTCTATGTCCTTCTGATAAGAGCAGAGTCTTTCCTTCTCAGACCGTCTGATTTTTGTCTTGCGTTACTGTATTCCCACCTCTGTATGGGCAATTGATTGTTTCAAGAGCAGCAGTGGCGAGCCTTAATGAACTGGACAAAATCCAGTTTGGGTAATTACTTTTTGTCTACTTGTATGCCCTGTACAGGTTTAAGTGGAGATCATCTCATTCGCTACCTGCCTTAAGTTAATCTGTTCTTTAGTGCTGATGTACCTTGTTGTAAAGCTGCTCTATTTTAGCAGTAGATAGTGATCCCGATGTCTGTTGGCCCAAGCATCCGTAACGCTTAATCAGGATAAAAGTCATTATATGGCTGAAGGATTGTTGTCCTTTTGGGAACCTGCAGCATGGGGTTTTGTAATGAAACGCACTGAAGCTCTTCGGTTTTATAGTGGTTCTCTCTCTCAATGTCTGTAATGTACTACTGGTAGCAAATGTGATTGTGACCTCAAGCAAATTCTGTCAAAAGTCAGTAAGCTCACAAGCTCACCATCTTTACAGGTGTGGCATAGCTTTGGCCCTCAACAAGCTCTCACAGCATCTGGACAGTTCTCAGGTGAAGCCCCTCTTTCAGTTTTTTGTACCAGATGCCCTGAACGATCGCAGTCCTGAAGTCAGGAAGTGCATGTTAGATGCAGCTCTTTCAACGCTCAACACTCATGGCAAAGTAAGTCTGAATGCTTCTCTCTAGCAGTGGGAAAAAAGTGGGATGAAAATGTTGGTACTGTGTTGGAGCCCATAGATTTTTGTAATTTTTTTTTTTCTTAGAGGTTCCTGTTACTTGTAATAGTTAAAGAACTTTCACGTAGTAGGAATCTGTGTGTGTTTGGAGTTGTTCTGTTAGTGACTAGTGTTGACTGAGTGTAGTTTTACCCTGTCATTGCAATAAAAAAGAAATAGCGCTGAATTAACTGGAGTTAAATGGTATAAAACTAGAGTAATAGAAGTCAAATCAGACCACAGGTCTTTTAATTGTGGGAAGGTGAGTTTTCCCTTTCAGGTCTCATGCAAAGGAAGACATGAAAGCTTGCTGATCATTGGCTTAATTGAACTGAAAACAATTGAAGTAATTCAGAGAATTGAGGACCACTCTTCTCCTCACTGCTAGCCCTTCTTCAGCAGTGTTAGATGGGGGAGTTGTGCAAGGTGTAAATTGCTCAGCTTCTGATTTCCTCATATGTGCAAGTTACCTCTTCTGGACAGCCCTCTGCTTTCCTGTTAAGCCCAAGACAATTGGAGTATGTTCATATTATTCATTCTTTCCTTCTGTTTCTTAGAAAAGCAGGGTGAAGTTTGATCTTTCTGTTCTCCCTTTGCAAATGGAGCAAGCAAAGGAGCAGGGACTGCTGTTTAAGCTAGCAGCCTTGCCTAGTAGTGTGCATCACTTCTGGCAGAACATCATGCTGGCAGGTTTGGGGGGGATCTAATTTTTAAGAGCTCTCTAGCAGGAAATATTTGTTGCCTGTCGGGATGGCACAAGGTTTTATGTGATGTGACACAGTAAATGAACTGTAAATACAGTGTGATTGTTCAGTTTGTTGGCTCAGAGAAGAGCAAGCAAGTCCACTGAGCATAGCAAATCTCATTCTGAGTGGACTCTAGTGGCAAGTTCTGTGGTTTTGTTTTTCAGGACAATGTTAACTCTCTCTTGCCAGTGTTTGAAGAATTCCTGAAAAATGCTCCTAATGATGCCAGTTATGATGCTGTCAGGCAAAGCGTGGTCATTCTGATGGGTTCACTGGCAAAGCATCTGGACAAGAGTGACCCTAAAGTGAAACCAATTGTTGGCAAACTGATAGCAGCCTTGTCCACACCATCTCAGCAGGTAGGTGCCTCCTTGGAGGAGTTCTCAGGTTTCATGCAGAGGCAGGTTAACACTGTGATACTTTTAGAGATGAAAAATGGCTCTGGTGACAGAAAGCTGTCATTGTGGGTGCAGTCTAGGGGGCAGTTATGTTGGTGATGAATATTTTGTGATCTGATAGCTGGTGGATTGTTTTACAGGTTCAAGAGTCAGTGGCAAGCTGTTTACCACCTCTGGTGCCTGCAATTAAGGATGATGCAGGAGGAATGATACAGAAGCTAATGCAGCTGCTTTTAGAGTCTGATAAGTACGCTGAGCGCAAAGGTGCAGCTTATGGGCTGGCAGGTCTGGTGAAAGGCCTTGGCATCCTCTCTCTCAAGCAGCAGGAGATGATGACCACGCTGACTGATGCGATCCAGGACAAGAAGAACTTTCGTCGGCGTGAGGGTAAGGGACAAAAGCTTTTCCCTCGAAATACCTAGTATTTCTCTTGTACTTACTACCATTGCAGTTAGATCAAATAATACCTGAACCCCTGTGCTTGGTTTATCTGCATTTATTTTACTAAGGTTTGCAAAGAAACGGGAGGTGTCTGTCATGAGGCCACTGATTGTGTGTAGTGTCCTAAAATTGCTCTGTTTGCATTGTGGTGGAAGAAGGGTTTCTGGTCCTAGAAGATATGCACGCGCCCGTCCCTCCTGTTTGCAAAGGCAGGTGTTGCTAGGGAGGCTCCTGCTCCCTGTGAGACAGTACATATTCGGCTCCAGCTGGTCCAGAGGGGCTCTCGCGGCCTAGTTGTTCCTTTTGCTGCTGGACATTGCCTGTCCTGATTTCTGCTTACCTAAGCTAGGGCTCAGGGCTGTTATGTTTTTAATGCTACTGGGCTTGTCCTTTCTGACACCGGAAATCCCCGCCACAGCACTAGCCACAAGTGCAAGAAGGCAAGAAACTTTCAGCTGTGAGATTTGAGTGCTGTTGGAGAAAGTCTACAGATATTTGGCAAACTTTTATCTTCTCTTACCATCCCCTTTAGGTGAAGTCGTATTTGCTTCTGACTGTTCTTTTTGTTTCTTTAGGGGCTCTGTTTGCCTTTGAGATGCTCTGCAGCATGCTTGGAAAGCTCTTTGAGCCCTATGTGGTTCACGTGCTACCTCACTTGCTGCTTTGTTTTGGAGATGGGAACCAGTACGTGCGAGAGGTAAGATGCCTTAAATTTCTGAGAACATAGAGTGTTAAGAGAAAACTGAAATGGAATGGATATGAATGCTCTTTGTAACTAGGCAAATTGAGAAGGTGACCTATCCCTTGAGATATCACTAGTAACAGTTTGATCTTCTTAATAACTGAAAGCATCTTATTTCATTGGCCATTAATTGGGAGCTACTGGGCTAGCTGCATCATTGTACTTAGACACTATTTTACATTAAGGCTTTGTTCCCACTGAGTCTCTGAGGAGGGAAAAAACATGCGTTGTGACACAGCTTGTGAATGTTCTCTTCTCCTTGGAGGCTGCAGATGACTGTGCCAAAGCTGTGATGAGCAACTTGAGTACTCATGGAGTGAAGCTGGTTTTGCCATCACTTCTTGCAGCACTAGAAGAGGAATCTTGGAGAACTAAAGCTGGTATGGACCAATATCTGACTGACATGATTGAGAGTAACCCACAGTTCCCTTCGCTGTCATTCCCTTGTCTTGAACTTCATTCCTACAGGTGGCTGTGATAGTTTCTTGTCTTTTAAGGGACTGTGGAATTTAGAGCTTTAGAGATACAAATGAGTTCCCTGACACATTTGAGCAACTTTCTTCCCCCAGCAGATTCAAGGGACACTTTTTACCCCCTGTCTCTCTAGAGATAATCCAGAAGCTGGAAGTTTCCTCTCCCCCCTTCTTTTCCCTGGTACACACACACACACACAAGAAGAATTAAAAAAAAAAGAAAAAAGTGTTGTGTTCTCCAACTGGTAGATTTTGAGTTTGAGGTAAATGTGATCATCTTCTCCTATCTCCTCTTAATGCTGTGTATTGTTTTGTGTTTTTTTTTTTTTTTTTTTTTTTTTTCCTTTCTTTCTTTTTTTGTACTTCATGCACAGGGTCAGTGGAACTGCTGGGGGCTATGGCATACTGTGCTCCCAAACAGCTCTCTTCCTGCTTACCCAATATCGTGCCAAAACTTACCGAAGTGCTCACAGATTCTCACGTGAAGGTGCAGAACGCAGGTCAGCAAGCTCTCAGGCAGATTGGGTCTGTCATCAGGAATCCAGAGATCCTGGGTAAGAACTGTCTGCATCTCTAATGTCCTGACACAACCATGGTTTATAATAGCAAGGTTTACGTTCACAATATTTAGGATTAAATCCAAACTTCTATAGAAATGAAACTACTCCTAGAAAAGTATAACGTGAAAGCTTAACAGGAGCTGTTTGCTTCAAGGCTTTTTGAATGCTCCTGTCCATTTTGTCAGCTAATGTTAATATGGTTTCCTCTGTTCCTATGCTGCTAGTTGCTGTAGGAGGATCTAAAACACCCTATAAGAGAACACGAGCTTACCCTGACATGCATTTTTGTTTTATGTACAAATGAAGTCTTTTCTCTCCTTTTTAAAAATGTTCAGCAATCGCTCCAGTTCTGTTGGATGCTCTCACTGACCCCTCCAGGAAAACCCAGAAGTGCCTGCAGACTCTACTGGATACCAAATTTGTCCATTTCATTGATGCTCCATCCTTAGCACTGATCATGCCAATTGTTCAGAGAGCTTTTCAAGATCGTTCCACAGACACCAGGAAAATGGCTGCCCAGATCATTGGGAACATGTACTCCCTGACGGATCAGAAGGTACGGTGCTAAAAACGCTCTCTGTTTGCTGTGTTTACTGTGTGGGAGACAGCAGAGCAGGCACTAGAGAGAATTTATTTGGTTTTGGGATTTTGCTATTAAGGTAGCCAATATTAGAATCCATGCAGCTTCTTTAATTAAAGGGATGTAAATGAACAGATAGTGTCTGTGAAGACAGTGACAATTCTCAGGTGCTTAACACTGTTGGCTTTGTACTTTGGTCATCTAGTTATTGCCAGATTTATCCCTGCAAAAAGGTCTTGTAATTTTTACCGTATAAGAAATGCCTTAACAAACAAACAAGCAAAACCAGTACCAGTGAAACACAGATCAGCTGCCTAGAAATGGATCCAGGGTTTGTTTGAAAAGTATTTGTAGAACCTCACTGTATGCTAAAGATCTGTGTTTAATTTTTGTGCTGATAATCTCTACCTTTAAACCTTGTGTAAATGTTAAGAGTGTTGGATTTTCTTTAGATACAAAGTGCTGGTTGTGGGTGAGCACCAAAAAGGTTTTGAGTGGTCTGCGTGGAACTGGCGTTGTGTCTTGGGCTTAGAGAACAATTCAGTGTGCTTATTTGCAGGATTGTGAAAGCAACTGATTAAACTCTCGGGATGTTACGGATGATTGCTAATAATAAGGGGCTGAATGCCCTTTACATGAAGGTGACTTAGGTTTCTTTCTCATTTTGAATCTAATTCTTACTCTTTGGGCTCTTTGTTTCAGGATTTGGCTCCTTACCTACCCAGTGTGACTCCTGGACTGAAGGCATCTCTCTTGGATCCTGTACCTGAAGTAAGTCTTTTGTACAAATACAGTTTGTCTTTCAGTGCATTAGGTTAGACTTTGTCCTGATCTTCTGTAGAGCTGTAATCAGTCTGACACATCTGTCACAGTAACTTTGACCGGATATTTTGCAAATCTCTGTTCCTCTTGTCTGTTAGGTGCGTACAGTGTCTGCAAAGGCACTGGGAGCCATGGTGAAAGGTATGGGAGAATCATGCTTTGAGGATTTGCTGCCATGGCTGATGGAGACACTGACATATGAGCAGAGCTCAGTGGATCGATCTGGTGCTGCTCAAGGTGAGGACAGCTATGTCTGAATACTGAGCTCAGACTTTCTCCTATTAAATCAGATTAGCTTGTTCTTTCTTGTGTTTATCAGCTATGTTACCTGCTTTTTTCCCCAGGTCTGGCTGAAGTTATGGCTGGTTTGGGGGTAGAAAAGCTGGAGAAACTTATGCCAGAGATTGTAGCTACTGCCAGTAAAGTGGATATTGCTCCACATGTACGAGATGGTTATATCATGATGTTCAATTACCTGCCAATTACCTTTGGAGACAAGTTCACTCCCTATGTTGGTCCCATCATTCCTTGTATCCTTAAGGTATGTAGCAGAGGCCTGAAGAGTTTTATTTATTAGAAGATAAAAAGAAGCCTCCAGAGTGTTTTTAGCATAATTTCCAGTAATTGTGGGACAAGCAGAGACTTGTCCAGCATTGCTGAACTATAGGGGAAAAAAAAAAAAAAAAGAATTTAAGTTATAAATTATTTCTTCTTCCAAGTTATTTGCTTGCTGTCTTTCGTTTGTGGTCACTAATAATTTCTTGAAATCACCTTTGTGCATTCACGACTCTATAGTTCATTTAGTTTTCATGTTTGAGAGAGAAAACATCATTTTGCTTTCCTCCTGTTCATTTTGTATATTGTACTGAATGAAACAGCTTTCACTGACACTTTTCTGCCTCTGTTCAGGCACTGGCAGATGAGAATGAGTTTGTGCGGGATACTGCCCTGCGCGCTGGCCAGAGAATTATAAGTATGTATGCTGAGACTGCCATTGCACTTCTCCTGCCGCAGCTTGAGGATGGCCTGTTTGATGACTTGTGGAGGATAAGGTAAGGGATAACCATCTTATCCACAGACATTTCTCTTCCATGGTTGAAAAACTGGTGTGATTTAGACTATATGTTGCTCTTCAAGGAAATGCAGAGACCTCCTGGGAAGGAAGAACAAGTGTCTCTTTTTGCTTGTTGATTTGAAGACGATGCCTTATAGCACTGAGTCTGCAAAGCCCTGCCAGCAGTGGATCAGGTTTCCTGGTACCTGCAAAGCATTCCTACTAGATTATTAATTCTGGTAGTGACTCTGAAACATACTTCTGAGGCAGCTGATGTGGCAATATTTAGCCCTCATATATTGTTTTTCGTTTTTCAAAATGCTGAGTAAGTTATTGTTCTCCTGTGTATGGAAATGTGGAGTGGAGCACTCACAGCTAATAGCAATTGTTCAAAAATTAGTTGTGCTAAAAGGCTTGTGTCAGCTGAGTGCTGTTGAGTGCACGCATCCCAGGTGAATGTCTTTTGGGTTGAGACAGATACTGGCAACGTCTTGTTCCTTTTTAGAGTCCAGGCTATTCCCTGATTCATTGCTGTGTTACGGGAATTCTCTCAGCCGCTTCCAGTTTAATTAATTCCTTCCCTTTCTCTTTAGCATGCTTCTTGTCAGTTGTGTAGGCAGATGGATCTTAACATATCAGCCCATGCAGCATTTCATTGCTGACCTAGCTCTTTGCCTTGCATTTTGCTCACGTCTGTATTTGATATACTGTTATATTTGGACTGGTACTGCCTGAATACCCTGTTTGTAACACTTGACTTGCTCCTGTTGCCAGGTTTAGCTCAGTTCAGCTCCTTGGAGATCTTCTATTCCATATCTCGGGAGTCACTGGCAAAATGACCACAGAAACTGCCTCAGAGGATGACAACTTTGGAACAGCCCAGTCAAACAAGGTAAAGCTGTTCTTGCCTGTTGCGCCTTTTTTCTTTTTTTTTTTTTTTTTTTTTTAAATCAGCGTGGAAAGCCTGCTGGAAAGGCACATTGAATAATCATGTGTTTTGTTCTTTTTGTAAGTTTGAGGAGTGAATAATACATTTTGTGATACTTCTTTTCAGGCTATTATTAATGCTCTTGGTGTGGAGAGGCGGAACAGGGTGCTGGCAGGGCTGTACATGGGCCGCTCTGACACCCAGCTGGTAGTGCGTCAAGCCTCCTTACATGTCTGGAAGATTGTAGTCTCAAACACTCCTCGCACGCTGCGTGAAATTTTGCCAACCCTCTTTGGGCTTCTGCTGAAATTCTTGGCCAGTACTTGTGCAGATAAGCGAACGGTGAGAAATTGTGTAATGCCTTCCTGTTACTGCAGGTGACTGTATAAACTAATTTCTGAAGAACACAGGATAATTCTTTTCTAGAAATCACTCCAAAGCTGTCCTTAATTTAACTGTTCTAAGTATGAGTATGTCTGAGTTCTCTCTTTGCTGAAGGTGACCATGACGACAGTAAAACAGTACAGTACAAAACAGATGACCCAAAAAAAAAGGTTATTTGTACTAGTACTGTTTCCATTCCTGCTATGGCTATATTGTGAACAATAGTTTATGGTCAAAAGTTAGTATTTGCTCACAGTTCACCTTCTTAAGTTTTATAACACAGGAAAACAGTTAATTTATACACTTTTGGGGACAGGTTGCAGCACGGACATTAGGAGACCTTGTCCGAAAGTTAGGAGAGAAGATCCTTCCTGAAATCATTCCTATTCTGGAAGATGGACTGAGGTCAGACAAGAGTGATGAGAGGCAAGGAGTCTGCATTGGGCTGAGTGAGATAATGAAGTCTACCAGCAGGGATGCGGTAAGTTATATGTGGAAGGTGAAATCTCCAGTTTCCTAGATATTTATGTTATGATGCAGGTATTGTAGTTGAGACAGAATAATACAGCTAGTGCTGGGCTTGTTTTATGGACTGAATTCGGGGCTTATAACTAACATGAGTTGCTGTTCATGCAAATGTATGCGTTCGTATCTGTCAGTAAATTTAAAACATTGCACAGTTCTGACTTTTATGAGAGGTCCTTTCAGGACATGGTTTAGTGGGCATGGTTGATGGTTGGACTCGATGATCTTAAAAGGTCTTTTCCAACCTAAATGATTCTATGATTCTATGAGATAAAATAATAGAAATCATCCACTAGATAGCCTTAGAGCACGGCACATATTTGTGTTGATTAATCCTGTTTTACTTCCAACATATTTTAAGCAAACAGCAATTTAGTTTCAGTTGTGCAAATTCTGCATTCTTAGATACTTTAATAAGATGCATGTGTCTGTTGTGCTTTAGATACTCCGTAATTTCATCTCTGCATCTCTAGGTACTGCTTTTCTCCGAGTCACTAGTTCCTACAGTGAGAAAAGCGCTCTGTGACCCTCTGGAAGAAGTCCGAGAGGCTGCAGCTAAAACATTTGAACAGTTGCACTCAACAATTGGACATCAAGCTCTTGAAGATATCCTGCCATTTTTGCTGAAGCAGCTGGTAAGCATTGCTCAATGTTAGTCAGCAACTTGATTAGTGATGTTGTGGGACAGGTTTTGAATCATTAGTTTAAAGGAGAAGCAGGATTGTAGCGGCAGAGCTTCCAGGCAATGGCAGCTCTATTTTGTCTCCTCCGTGGAGTCATCCTAGCCATGGCTAAAGCACAGGCCTAAGAACTGCTACATCTGGCTCTGCTAGGGAATTGCCACTGTCACCTGCTTAAGTTTTTTGGCCACCATTCCTCATTTGGAAAATCTTTCTGATGTGACAGAAGAGCTTGGTTTGGGTTTTTGCTATATAATAGGAGAGCATTTTTGGATAGGACTTGTGTGTTGGTTATACGATCACGTGGTAAATTGTCACTTGAAATAGGGTTTAGCTTGGTGCATCACAAATCATCTCTCAGGTTTGTAACTTTCTCTTTCCCTGTAGGATGATGAAGAGACATCTGACTTTGCTGTGGATGGTCTTAAACAAGTTATGGCTGTCAAGAGCCGTGTGGTGCTGCCTTATTTGGTGCCAAAGGTACAGTTGGAAACAAATTTTAAACTTCAGAACTGTGCTTTTTCCTCTGCTTCCTGCCAGTTTTCTTCAGACCACTATGCCAAAAGGAAGAGCATAGTTTGAAATTTTCTTCTGCTTTTATGCTCAAAACATTGTCATTTGGGTTGTGATGCATTTTATACCTAGAAACTTTTCATGTTGTACATGAATTGAGATGCCTTCTGAAAAAACTTTCTGCTTGTCTTGTTTGTGGTTTTTTGGGTTTGTTTTTTTTTTTTAGCTGACTACTCCCCCTGTGAACACCCGTGTGCTAGCTTTCCTCTCATCAGTGGCAGGGGACGCTCTGACACGGCACTTGAGTGTCATCCTGCCTGCTATGATGTCTGCACTGAAAGAGAAGCTGGGGACCAGTGAAGAGCAATTGGCAAGTAGCATGGCTCAGCTCTTTGTTATGACAGGTTGTCTGAAGATAGAGCTTTGGGTTTACTTCCCAGCACAGAATCTGTGTTCTCTAGATACACAGATTGCATGTTTTAATTCAGTCCATTAGCTTCGTCAGGATGAGTCTTTTTGCCTGGTGGCATATTGTGAGTTGAAAAACGTATGCTTTCCAAATCTATTTGTATCCATATAAAAGTCTCTTTGGCCTGCAACAAGATACAATTCTCAGTTTACTTATTCTTGGAGAACTGCCAGAGCATCTAGTTAACTTTGTATTTATTCTTGGTGCAGAAGACTGAGAGATTAAAGGGCTGAAGGGAGGAAATCTCCTGTTTTGCATGCAGCACTTCTCCTGTACTGCTTTCTGAAACATCTGGTGTTTGGACTCTGGAGAATATCCTGGAGTGGTGATTGCGGATAGACATGTACATAAGTTAGTGAATCAGGAATGTTAGTGACAGGGTCCTGTTGTCTGTCTCCTGTAGATGCCCATTAGCTCAGCTTCTAGCCCCAAGTCTGCCTGGAGATCTCTAATGTACCCACAGATGTGCTTGTAATTAGTATTATGATGCACAGCATTAAACTACCTAAATCAAAAAAATGTTATTTGACAAGACCCACAGTCTCTGATGGGTGAGTCAGATGGGGGAGACTGAGCTACTCTAATTTTTGTAAGTTAGCCCTTCCGCAGCTGGAGAGTGACCTGTGCAGCAATCAGTTCAGCAGAGTTTGGTCACTTGTTAAATTTTGAGAGTTGGTTATACACCTGTCTCTGCTCCAGGACTGAATTGAGCCTTTAATGGTGATGTGACCATCTATTTAATGAGGAACAATTAGCAAGTGGGATATGTTGTAGTATTTCTCTTAAGAGATAATGCTGTAGATAACATGGGGAAACCTGGGGCTAAATGTGTCCTTGTTCTATTTGAGAGTTAATGTAAAGTTAATTTGGACTCTTTAGGAGATGGCAAACTGCCAGTCTGTAATCCTGTCTGTGGAAGATGATGCTGGACAAAGAATTATAACTGAAGACCTACTAGAAGCTACCCGCAGCCCGGAGCTGGGAATGAGACAGGCAGCAGCTGTCATTCTGAATATCTACTGCTCCAAGACAAAAGCAGACTATACTGGTCATCTCAAGAGCTTGGTTTCGGGCTTGATACGTCTATTTAATGATACCAACCCTGTCGTTCTGAATGAAAGCTGGGATGCGCTTAATTCCATCACCAAGGTGAGAGGCAGCTTAAAAAGGTTACGGCGGTAATGCCTGGCAAGGAGAAAACGGGGGGTAGCTGGTAAATACTGCCTAAATTGAACCTTCTGTTCTGATTGTAAACTACATTTACATTTGCAAATGCTGCAAAGATTTGAGAGTTGTAAGATGAGCTTGACTTCAGCTTTGTGCCGAGGAGGCAGGAAACCGGTGTCTTCTCTTGACACACCTGAGAAGAATTCACAAAGAATAGCTGGTTGCCATGTCTCAACTTTGTCTTACCCCTTTCTCCTGCAGAAATTAGATGCTGGGAACCAGCTTGCTCTCATTGAGGACCTGCACAAGGATATCCGGATTGTAGGGAATGAGGCCAAAGGCGAGCATGTGCCAGGGTTCTGTATTCCGAAGAAGGTAAAGGATTTGTCCCAGCCATAATACCCACCTTTTGGGGGAACTGATTGATATGACTTTACAGCTATTGGAAGCAGTGTCTATTTGGGCATTCCAAACCTGTATGTTGGAGAGACTTTTTTTGGGTTACTGCTGCTCTTGTTACCCTGCAGAAGACTCCTCTTGTAATAAGATCTTTGTCAGTTCTGTTATGCGTGTAAGTCATGGTTGCTGGCTGCTTTTTGTGGGGGAGTAAAGCTGGACTTCTGTGCCAGATTTCTCTGGTTTATAAATTCCCTGAGCCGCCAGCACTTTTCTCATAGCAACTGGCTTAGTAAGCATAGATGTGTGAAATCAAACCAAATAAAAGTAGCTCTGTAAGTGTGGAAGCAGGCAGCTGAAGGTCAACAGGAAATTGAGAGAAACTCTCCACATTTGTGCATCTGGTGTATAACAGGAGCAAAAAATAAGATACATATTTTTTGCATCTTAGCTTCTAAGCTTTCTTATCCAATTTTCGTGACAGGGAGTGACTTCCATACTCCTGGTGCTGCGGGAAGGTGTTTTAACTGGTAATCCAGAGCAGAAGGAGGAGGCAGCAAAGGCCTTAGGGCTGGTTATTAAGCTGACTTCTGCTGAAGCTCTTAAACCATCGGTGGTGAGCATTACTGGGCCACTTATTCGGATCTTGGGAGATCGGTTCAGCTGGAACGTCAAGGTGGCTCTGCTCGAAACATTAAGCCTTCTTTTAGCTAAGGTAAGATTCAAAGTAATTGACCGTGGTTTGTGATCGTTTTCCATGGTAACCTTCAGAAGTATCTCTTGCTGTTCATGTAAATACAGCTAGGATGTCTGCTGGTGTGGATTTGATGTTTAGGAATGGCACTGTAACTGGATTGTATTCTTCCGGCAGCTTGTGGCCTACCAAAAAAGCCCCCAGTGCTTGAGTCACCAGGCTTCTTAGAAATATTGCTAAATGTTGATCCCACTTGCAAGTGATTAAAAACTACCATGTAATTAATCTCTCCTGTGTCCACCATTTTTATGAATGGTTAAGTGCAAAGATGATCATCTTATGTGTCTTTGAGCTGAGCTTTTATTTAGCGCACTGTATACAAAAGGCTGTTTATGATAGTGTAAAGTTTTTCAGCAATGTTACCCTTGTATTTCAGTATGCGGAAAATTAGATTTGAAAAGGCTAAAAGTTTTGTGGTCAAGTATTGTTTCATGTTTTTCCCATTTTAGTAGTGTGTTAGATCTGAATAAGGGCTATTTGTGTTAACTAACTGCTATAGAAGAGGTCATGCTGTTTTCAGGCTTTGTTTTCTAGCCACTGTTTCAGACTTGACTGCACCACTTTCCCTTCTTTCCTCTCTGGTATAGGTTGAGATTGCCCTGAAACCATTTTTGCCCCAATTGCAAACAACCTTCACCAAAGCTCTGCAAGACTCAAACCGTGCTGTTCGCCTTAAAGCTGCAGATGCTCTCGGTAAACTCATTGTTATCCATGTAAAAGTGGATCCTCTCTTTATGGAGCTACTGAATGGAATTCGTTCCAGTGATGACTCTGCCATCAGGTAAGCCGAAGGTTGTATCTCAGACCTTCCTGCTTACTAAGGATGAAAGAAAGGGCTAGGAGGAATGAACGAAACCCCCAATTCTGAGAGTAAGATTTACTTATTAGTGAAAGCAGTTGACTGTTAACCAAGGGTTGTAAAACAAGGAATGTGGATGATAGGGTCTTCCTGGGTCAGAAGCTAAGCTGTGACTGTGTCTCACGGGAAGCATTGCTTGGTATCTGCCCAGTTCTCCTCTCTCCTCCACACCCCCCAGCAACCCACTGCAGCCCACTTTCAGGTACGAGACTGTATCGTCAGTCTGACCTGAAGTAATGCAGCTGTTCTTATATCCTAAGTGCACAGATCCCTAAGAAATTAACTTTCCGATTTGAGAATTTTGTTAATGTTGGAATAGTCAGGAATTATTTATATTGTAACAGACACACACCAGTACACAAACATGGAAATACTCTCTAGCATGGAGCTTCCAGCAGTGCAGAGAGAGTATCAGTCTCCTAAACTATAAGGCATATTGGTGTAATTGCTGTGTATTGTGGTTTAACCCCAGCCGGCAACTAAGCACCACACAGCTGCTTGCTCACTCATCCCCAGGAGGATGGGGGAG
The DNA here is from genome assembly GCA_013401275.1 of Pandion haliaetus. NCBI lineage: Eukaryota > Metazoa > Chordata > Aves > Accipitriformes > Pandionidae > Pandion > Pandion haliaetus. Next base: position 377,925 of record VYZV01021174.1, read on the forward strand.
AGCACTGGAAGGGTAAAAGCGTGAGAAAACTTGTGGGTTGAGATAAAGACATTTTATAATAAGGAAGGCAAAAGCCACGCGTGCAAGCAAAGCGAAACAAGGAATTCAGTCACCACTTCCCATGGGCGGGCAGGTGTTCAGCCATCTCCAGGAAAGCTGGGCTCCATCACACGTAACGGTGACTTGGGAAGACAAATGCCATCACTCTGAACGTCCCCCCCTTCCTCCTTCTTCCCCCAGCTCTATATGCTGAGCGTGATGTCATATGGTCTGGAATATCCCTTGGGTCAGTTGGGGTCAGCTGTCCCGGCTGTGTCCCCTCCCAACTCCTTGTGCCCCCCCAGCCTGCTCGCTGGTGGGATGGGGTGAGAAGCAGAAAAGGCCTTGGCTCTGTGTAAGCACTGCTCAGCAGTAACAAAACCACCTCTGCATTATCAACGCTGTTTGCGGCACAAATCCAAAACGCAGCCCCATACTAGCTACTATGAAGAAAATTAACTCTACCCCAGCCAAAACCATCCCACTGTGTAAGAAACTGTTACAGGTATCCAGAACTCAATTTCCTCTTCAGGGTGCGGGGGGGAGGCAGGGTCTGACTGTACGTTGTGATCACTTCTAGGGACACAATGCTGCAAGCTCTGCGGTTTGTAACACGGGGAGCTGGTGCAAAAGTAGATGCTGCAATTAGGAAGAATATCAGCACGGTGCTTCTGGGGATGCTGGGACATGATGAGGTACTGCTTTAGCCAGCTACAAAGGATCCCTGCTTTAGACATTCTTAAATTTAAAATCTGAACTTCCTACCAGAATTATTTCCTAAAATAATGTCAAGGGGGAAATTACTAATGATAGAGTGGAAAGATACTTATATAAAGAAGCATGTGGTTTGGCATTACTCACTAAACTGAATACAATGTGTAAAATCGATCTTGTTGGAGCCTTTCAGTGTGTTAGCTGAGAGTCAGGTGCAAGAATTAGAGATCCCTAGCCCATCACTGGTGACTGAAAATCTGTGAGTTTAATGTTGCCTTAGCAACCGTATATGTGGGTTTGACCTGCAGCTCCTCACCAATGTGTTTGAGGAAGCTCTGAAGTCAGGATTTGCTTTTTATCTTGGGAGAAGACCTACAATACCTTCACTGTAGTGTGTTTGTAAGCTCTCAGGTGGGGTTTATCATTTAGTGTGAGAAATTTTTCAGATAACGGCAGATTTTTCTCCAATGAGCAAGAAGGTCTCCCAAGTTTAATATAGGGTCTTCTCTATATGGCATATAGCAACAGTATCATCTCTGAGATTAAAATTAATCACCTGTTAATTTCTTTCTTATGTTTTAATCTGTGTAACATAGACATACAACTGTTGGGATGCTAGAAATAGAAGAGTTGAAAAATTCCCACTGGATAGTAAGTTTCTGGGTGGAGAGGAGTAGTGATGGGATGGTCACGTAAGCAAGCCAAACAACAAGAGCCTGGAAGTTTTAACTTAAAAGTAGTATGAGTTTATCACAAACTCATCGAGAGATGGCTAGAAGCAATGCCTGCTTTCTAGGCTGTGAATTTAAGCTTAACTCTTAACATGTCTTAAAACATTCACTTTTCCATTTAACAAATCAGAGTTTATATAAGGTCTGTAATTCTTCAGTCTCTGCTGGCTTTTTTTGACTGTGGATTTGGCTTTAAGCTCCATTATGTACGAGAAACCTTGTGAACTGACAGAAATCCACAGGTAGTAGGAGTGAAATACTAGTAACATTTCCTCCTTCTCTTTTTACTTCATATCCTCTTCTGTCACTTGCTCTTCTTGCTCCTTATCACTGATGTGTATTGAGCTCTTTTCTTCCTCTCCTCGTTAGGATGCCACCCGCATGGCCTCAGCTGGCTGCTTAGCAGAACTGTGTGCATTTCTGTCAGAAGAGGAGCTCAGCACTGTTCTCCACCAGCACTTACTGGGTAAGTGAAGCTGTTTATGGTGACTGGAGGCGATTCAGAAAGCAGGGGAAGATACCTTCTTAGCCATTGGTTCAGGCAAACTTTGTGACTAATTATTTAAGTTCCTTCTCTTTATCTGAAACCTGAATCTCTACTCTAGATTTTCTTGTACTTTTCTTTGCTCATGGCTGTTCATCTGTGCACCGTGGTATGTAGTTGAGCACAGGGTGGTGGTTGTAATTTGGGGTTACCCATACTTTTTTTCTGGATTTGTTTTCAGATGAGTTGCTGAAAGTACCAGCATGGCTGAGTGATTGCTAGTGCTGACACAGAGAGGATGGGAGGTGACAGGATGTTCGGGCAGGGTGGACAGGAGGGCCATTCCACCTTTTTTGATGACACTGTGATCTTAGATTGGCATATGCTAATTCAGACCACATCTAATGGCTTCACATGCTTTTGGAGAATTAACTAATTTGCCTCTAAGTTAGTAAAAACCATTAATTTTGGGAGTGCTATGGGATTACTCCCCTCTGTGGGATTAAAAAGGGAATCTGTTAGCTGGTTTCGAACAACGGATGACTTTTACAATTTTATTAGAGAGCCAAAGCTTGTGCAATTCTGATGCCAAGCCCCTCCATGCACTAAGTGATTGTGGGGCTGATTGCATATGACTGAGACCATCAGAAGTAACTGGCTTGAACAATAGAGAGTCACTTGTTTGTGGCTGGTTTCCGGATCTGCCCAGAAGGTGTTCCTGTCTGGTGGAGGTGTTGTGTTTTAGCACTGTTTGTATGGCTTTTTGGGAGGAGTGGAGGAAGCAAAGCATTGCTTTAGATGCTGCTTATTATTTCATTTTATGGAAGTGAATTGACAAACTGACAAAAGCTTTCTTAGATGAAGAGGAATGGATAGCAGGAGACTTGCTATTGTTCTTTTCTTTCATTTGCAGCAGATGTCTCTGGCATTGACTGGATGGTGAGACATGGACGAAGCCTGGCTCTCTCTGTGGCTGTAAACGTTGCTCCTAGCAGGCTGTGTTCCCCCAAGTACTACAACAGCGTTCAGGAGATGATCCTCAGCAATGCCACTGCCGACAGGGTAAGTGCTACGTGCGAGTGGGTGAGTTCTGTTGCAAGCGCTTGTTGGGAGTAGTTTTAAAAGGTGTGCAGGTTCTCTGTGTTACCAAACAGAACACAGGTCCCCAAGCACAATCTGAAGATTCTCCCTTAGCTAGATGCAGTTTTTATAATGAAATTACACAACTGTCCTGATTCTTTGAGTGATCTCTGTGGAGGTGGAGACAAAGATTAAATAATCTTCAGGTGCAGAGTAGCTTTCATTGGGAGTAAATTACGCTTCCGTTTCTCTGTTAAAGTTCGCATTCACGGGCCAAATTTGCAAGAAGTGCAAATATTTCATTTTAGGAGGAAGACTTTAAATCCAGGGCTGAGTTTTATTTGGTGTAGGGAACTTGGGGTCTCTGTGGGGCCTGCCACTTTATTCCATCTGGCTCATAGTTGCATTATGATTTTTTTCATCCTGTTACCCAATAACATTAACCCAGTGTTTTCCTGCTTTGCGTGCTATGGTTTTTTTGAAAGATCGGTTTAGCCTTCTGCAAAAGCTTACCAGAACATGAGCCTAGTTATAAAGGCTGTTGAACTCTGTTGTAGTGATATCAGTTTTTGTCTTTATGTTGAAGATTCCCATTGCAGTTAGTGGCATCAGAGGGATGGGCTTTCTTATGAAATACCACATGGAAGGAGGAGGGAACCTGCCTCCAAAACTTTCCAACCTCTTTATTAAGGTAAGACTTTTTCTGATAACTACCTGGTGGTGTTCTCATGTGATCTGAATCTTTAAGCTAACTCATGGGTGGCTTTCTCTTACCAAATTTCTGTATGGTAACCTAGCGTGAAAACAAAAAGCTCTGTTGCCTTATCTTGGGAAAGTCGAAATCCCCTGATCCCTGAAAATCTAGATACTTCTTTTTGTGGTGAAGTACAGACAGAACCACTTTATCAGTCTGCTTTGTAGTTGTGAATACAATACCGCTATCCCTGCTGCAATACGGAAATAAGACTTTTGATCTTTGTGTGGTAAACTTTAGTTTTGATTCTTATGAATTCACTTTTTCCTTTGCAGTTAACAAACAGCTGGCAGAGAAGAGTTGGGGGGAGTTGTCAGGCTTTTAAGGTTGCTACAGGTCAAAGGGCCTTTGTTAGAAATGCATCAAATACCAACTCTCACCTTACCTGGTTTTGCTGCAGTATTTTTTACTTCCACTGTTGTGGAAGGGAGTAGCTCTGAAAGACTGAGATAAGAGAGTATTGAAGTTAATGCTTTTTTCAATTCATATCTATTTAAATATTCTACCTCAAAATTCCTTTCTTTCTTGGTTGTTCTGGTTTTTTGGTGTGTGTGGTTTTTTGTTTGTATTTTCTTCCCCCCTTCTCCCACCCCTTCAAAGTATCCCTCATGGTAGACAGGGTCTGAATTTTGAACATTAGAACCTCAGGATGTTTTTAATTAATGTCTTAGAAAAGATAGGGGAAGATAGAGTGAGGGGTAGCGCTGGAGCAGGAGAGCTGCTTTTTATTTTGCCTGTCATTTTTATTGCAAATATAAATGTGTTACATTTTCAGGTTTTACATTCAGTTTACTTGAACAATTGTCACAATACCTTTATCATGGGACTGATAATGCAGTTGACATTCAGAT